>JALPQI010017429.1:0-31996 GCA_025490895.1 Thaumatotibia leucotreta | reverse complement strand
ATCTTTTGACATACTGAAATTTTGACGCAACGAACATTCGTATTTTAAGGTGCGTTCAAACCAAAAGAGCATTCGCTGTTCTAACCCCCCACTCTACGAAATTCGATCGTTACACAAAACGTGATTGGTTGATTTCGTAGAGCGGGGGATAGAACAGCGAATGCTCTTTTGGTCAGAACGCACCTTAACTGACACATCATCGGGGAACATCAGTCATGTCGCGATCGTGCCTACTAACGAAAAATACAGAACCCATAATATTACACGACCCAAATTGCATCCATTGCCAAGTGGCTTAACAAGTCCGTGACTGTACATACAGAGACAATTTTTTATTCCCTGACCTCCATTAAATTTCCCTGACAATTCCTGACTTTTCCATGACCAGTGAAATTCCTTGACTTTCCCCGGTTTTCCAGAAAGTGGCCACCCTGTTATATTGCAAGCCTAGTAAAAGAAAAATTCCAAAGAATGCGTAACTTTGGATACCATTTCTATCGAGCAAAGTTGTCGTAATCATGTTTTCAATATTGACTGCATATTGGTCAGATCCATAAGTTGATCACATTTTTTTACAATTTGTTAATCATTGTTTTTTTAGGTGATCAACTGATTAAAAATACTGAAGCGCTTAGCTTAGGCGAGAAAATAGCTCCATTATTGGTCAATTATACGAAATCAGTAGTTATGAACTGGACTGACCTCTTCAACGGTGTAGTCGTCGTCATCGCTGTCGATGGCAATGGGTTTAGCCCCTGAGGCGGGCGCAGGCGAAGGGCGAGCTTCAGCGGGAGCCGGCACGTCGTCAGAGGGCGCAGCGGCGACGGGCGCGGCGGGCGAGGCGGCCGCGCTCACGTACTGTCGCAGCCGCTCCACCCGCAGAGGCTCGCGCGCTTCCAACTTCTTCAGGTACGCTATAAGACTGTGCTGTTCCTCCGCCGACAGCTCGTTGAAATTTTTCAACAATGTTTCTAAATCGGAATCCGATAGACCGTCCATGGCATCCGGCACGTCCGCCTTTTCCGTTCTGAATTGGAATGAACAAGGATAGTTAATATCGTTCTATTTATGCAAATACCAACTATGTACTTACACGTATTATGGTTATTCGATAATTAATTTAACTAACATGATATTCATGATAATTAAATTGATGCTGCCAAAACCTGATTTGTGCAAATAGCTTGGTATTTGCAGTAATAGGATATAGTAGTTATTTATTTTCCATCGTTCACCACTTTGTTGGCGTGATTAATATGTATACCTATACCAAAATTGCATAATTCTAGTACTAACGGTCACTGATCTATGTTTTACGAGGCGAAACTACAAATAATAGTTACTAAAGAAACCTAAAAAGTCGACATAAACAACGGTGTTCTGTCCGTTTAGATTTTCCTAATCCGCGCGAAAAGTTTTGAACCCTTCTTTCTATCACAAGTAAACATTTATTTAAAAAAGGTTCCTGTTTTGTTACTATGTGTTAGAAAAAAACAATAAACTATTTTATTTTTTTCGTTTTAATAGGTATACTTTTAGCCTTCTACCCGGCCGACGAAGTAAATTTCATTAATTTTTTTAAATAATTCCGGTGTTTATTTTAAATTTATGAAAATGTTATGTTATGATTAGATAAATAAGGATATATTATGTATGCTACAAATAAAGCTAATATCGATCATATGGGTAATTGTACCATATATTATTTTAACATGGTAGGTAACATAATTGGGTCTGTAAAGTTTTTAAAGGTGTACAATGTTTTTTATTTCTATAATACCTTCTGTAACACCAAGAAAAAACAGGTGAGTATTTTATAGTACGGTCAAATTTTACATTAAAATCGCAAAGCATGTAGTATAGCTGCATTTTTATTATGTTGTTTAGACACCATAGAGCAGTATAAAACTACATATTGCAAGCAAAAAAGAGTTCGATTTAAAAACTGCGAATTTTACGGTCATTATTTAGTTTCTGATTTTTATTAACATTACATGTTAAGAAGCGTTTAAAGATTAATACATTTCTAACAAGGTGGTTCGCCTAGGGCGACCCGCTGGTAGTCTGACAGTGTGAGTGGCTCGCGTAAGACGAGCTGTCAGGCCTGCGGCCCTCCGGCTGATAGGCTGACAGCGTGAGTGATTCGTGTAGGACGAGCCAAATTAAGCACGTTTTTAAGGCCTCAAAGTTTAGTGCCCAGTGTACCACTTTGTTGATTACCTACCTAAAGAAATCATCAATATCATGTTTGTGCCTATTTTAGGCCAGAATTTCTACTTTGTCGATATTAAGTTATTAGTCGTTTTTAATATGGGTGAATCAACTTTTTTCTGTCTGTTATTGCCATGGTTAAGGTCGCCTGAGTCACGCTGGCTTAATGCAAAACTATGCTACTTAAACTATGCAAACATACATTTTTCTGGTGTTAATAAGCCCTTTCCTTAATGAGCAACCTACAGACATGCATAACTTGCTTGGTTGCCTAATTTAAGTAGCATTATTTTGCATAAAAACAGCGTGACTCAGGCGACCGTAACCATGGCAATAACAGACAGAAAAAAGTTGATTCTCCCATATAACAAAGCATAAACTATCTTTCGGTGAAAAAAAAATTTCTCTAAGTGCTTTTTTATTATAACTCATCAAACTCGCAGAAGTGAAAAAACTACAATTGTGAATACGTTGGTTAATGTTTGAAACCGCAAAAAACACACTTGTACAGTCGAGTTCATAATTATATGAGCAAATCCAAGGCTTCAAAAATAAATGAGCATAGAAAGATACATATGCATCTGAACAGGTTTACCAATAAAAATATGTGTACATATTACCTGTCATATTAATCTGAGCATGTGTCATATTAATATGTAAGCAACTGAAAAGTCATAAATATCTGTACTAATATTAGACATGACATGTTATCATTATCAATATTATCATTTATAAATTATTTTGTAAGTGGCCAGTCATCAAAGTCGATAACAACCTCTTTTAAATCGATCATAAATCCAAAACAGTAATCTTAGCACATGATTGATGCGACAATATGTCGCGGCGAGATGGACTATCCGTTCCTCTTTTATTAATATAGTTAGTAAAAGACAGGAAATCCGTCTCGCCGCGACATACTGTCGCACCAATCATGTGCTAAGCGTGCTGCAAATAAATGGGTAAAAAACGCAAACAAATACTAATGACACTTCTATGACGTCACACGTAAAGTGAAAGAGAGAAAAGTGTAGTTTGACAGTACGGTATACGAGCCCCGATGCAGTGGAGTTCGTCTAGTTCGAAACAATTTTTACAAATTTTTGAATATTTTGAAAATGATCACATTATGCTAATGATAAATTGTATGAACGTTAGTCATGGTTAATGTACTACATTTCAAGAGACACAACAATCTGAAGTACGCTTTTGTTGTTTAATAAATCGATTTTAACAAACCAGTGTCTGAATTATATTTTCGTTCACCACCGTAATTCCGCGCTTATAAGCTTGACGCAAAATTCGCAGTGCATCAGGTGTACCATGTCGTCTTTAATATTAATGGCGTTCTTTACATTCATTGATTATTTACAAAATTAAAAATTGTGGAAAAAATTTAAAAAAATACCTCCCGTAAAATAGTTTTTTTTTTTAATTCTGATTTATTAAATCCAAATATTTTATAGTCAAAGAAAATACTTTAGTACTACTATTGAATAGTGAAGGTTTTGTCTCTAAACCTTTTCCCCCGGATGAACGGGATAATCTCGAAAAACTGTCTAACTGGACGAGAACATATGCATCGGGGCTCGTAGTTTGTGAAATATAAATTGGTAACTTTCTTCCTACATTATAGTAAAAATAAACATTCAATTTATTTTTCTCGAACTATACTCTATCCTTTCGATTGACTGTCAAAATATAAGGAAAAAGTTTTACGTTTCAGTCGATTACATATTAATGCAACACTTGTTCAGATTAATATGACAGGTAATATGTACACATATTTTTGATTGGTGAATCTGTTCAGATGCATATGTACTTTCTATGCTCATTTATTTTTGAAGCTTTGGATCTGCCCATATATTTATAAACTCGACTGTACTATCAAGTGGAGTGAATGCTATAAAATTATTCGCCATACTTTATGGATTTTAAATTAGGTACTGTGGCTGTTCCAAGATATCGACTTATCGATATTTATTTATTTTGAGAGTTTAGATTGAAGTTTCTCATAAATCACTGTACGGCGCTTCATTGCAAAACTTAAATCGGGGGCGATTGTGGCTGTTCCAAGATATCGACATATCGATATTTATTTAATTAGGTATTTTGAGAGTTTAGATTGAAGTTTCTCATGAATCACTGTACGGCGCTTCATTGCAAAACTTAAATCTAAACTCTCAAAATAATTAAATAAATATCGATATGTCGATATCTTGGAACAGCCACAATCGCCCCCGATTTAAGTATGTCACTTGAACAAACCTTATTTTGACAATTTCGTAAATTTGACATACTGTATGTAACTTGTATGTTCCAAGATATCGACTTATCGATATTTATTTATTTTGAGAGTTTAGATTGAAGTTTCTCATAAATCACTGTACGGCGCTTCATTGCAAAACTCAAATCGGGGGCGATTGTGGCTGTTCCAAGATATCGACATATCGATATTTATTTAATTATTTAGAGAGTTTAGATTGAAGTTTCTCATGAATCACTGTACGGCGCTTCATTGCAAAACTTAAATCGGGGGCGATTGTGACTGACCCAAAACTGCTGCTAACAGTTTTGGACAGCTATTGCCTATAATATCATGCAAATGCGGCTTACCATTAGTAGTTAGATTTGTTATTCATCCATAATTTACAACAATTGCATTCTGACAACACTTTGATGTATGATAAATACATTTATGATTATGCATTTTTCCGAACCCTGAAATAAATATTGTTTGTTTCTATCGTAAATTAAACAAACAATAATATTTTTGTTATGAAATATTAATTTTTGTTGATTACATATGACATTAATGACAAATGGCAACGTCATTTGTTGTTAAAGCCGTATCTCACCTTTCACGACATTTCATTGCGATAAATCCGATGCACATTTTTATTTTATTTATTATATTATTTCATTATTTCACAAACTATTCAATACATTTATGATAATAATATGAACAATTTAAGTTTGTTGTAAATTGTTGTATTCATTTTAATACGGGCTTTTTATTATACATGTCTGGTTTCACATATTTTTATTTATCAAATTCAAATATTCAAATTTATGAAAGTATTTTCGACAGATTTTGCATGAAATTTCTGTATAAAAAGCTGGAACTTTTCATTCCAAGGGTTCTTGCGTTTTGGTCGCGAAAGGGTAAAGACCCTGTCTTTTCAGTGATGGAATCTCTGGAGGGCGAAGCTCTGTCCAAATTGTGTTGAAATTTTAGAGTGTATTTGTCTTAAAGAATTATTTTATTAGCTGGAAATTATGGTAAGTTAACTTGATTCCTTGTAATTGCTAGTTATATGACTACTACACACAATACACGGGGTCACGGGTAATTAAACCTTTCATTCTAAAGTAACTTTAAAATCTATATTCTCTAACAAAGCCTAATAATATAATTCAATTCTGGGCTGTTGTTGGTTAACTTGTTTTGGTTTTCTAGGTTCTCTAATTCTCTAGTGTGGGGGGCGTCAAGCGATGCACTGTGTCTACTATTAAAGGTGTTCACTATAATATAAAAGTAACAATGATTCTGTCAAGTTGAGTCCAGTAGCTACAGACTGATCCAAAGAGTTTTGGGCAGACTGTTTAAGGTCCATTTGCGAGGCGAAGCAGTGCATTGGATCTTATAGAGCAGAAGGAACGCTCATCTTGGTTGGTCATTCAGAGAGAACGAATGTATCAATCATCATTATTATTAACAAAAGTGCTTGCTTTTCACCTTTAGACCCTGGAGAATTTGAGTATTAGCTGTAGCTAGGCTTAGCTTGGGGTTAAACTGCAATATAATGATACGCGCATGAATACTTGGTGCTTCTTTTCATCTTTTCCTTTTGTTTGCATTGCAGTTAGGTTCCGAAGCACCGTAAACGTTTAGCTAGTAGTAGTAAGGAAGCCCAACTGACGGGGGCGACCCCACACTGGTTGGTTTAGCGTTACCTCTTTACCCCACCCAAAATTGCTGGAACTGTTAATTTAGCTAGCAGATGCGTTAGGGTTAAAAGCAATAAATTTGTTAGAAGTTCCAGTCAATTGACAGAGGTCACTTAGATGGTCGGGGATTTTCCTCTCTGAGGAATTTTATTTTTATTGTTCCATTCTTCACATCATATATTTTATTATCTGTATTTACTTATCGTTCAACTAACCAATAAACTTCAATTTCAGTGCTTAATACTGTCAAAACTATCTATCTTAATATTCCCTCAAAATCAATAATAACAATGTCACGTTTTCCTTTCAATAAACAGTCATTTCTCTTTATTATTACATGTCCAAATATCTATTTGTTTTGTGTCCAAAGGTTTAGCTTGTTTCACATTAAAGAATCTCTGTTACTATACGGTCCACAACATAGGTGTCCTACCCTAGACTAGACGATCACTGGCCAATTTATCATTAACTTCCAATTTACCATCACGTTCAATTTATTATTATTTTACCAATGTAAATTCTTACTGTTATAAATCTGTTTAATAAAAAAAAAATATATTTATAATTTGGTTTTATTTAAAAAAATAGGGGGGGGTGTATGACATACATGTTTGTAACAAGGTCTTAAAAAATTTTCTTCTTGTTGAAAAATTGTCTTTTAAAGGTCGTTGTTTGTCTTATTTGTAGTGAACATAGAAGTTAGTTCTTCACGAACCATTGTACAGCGTTTCGTTACAAAACTTAAATCGGGGGCGATTGTGGCTGTTCCAAGATATCGACTTATCGATATTTATTTATTTTGAGAGTTTAGATTGAAGTTTCTCATAAATCACTGTACGGCGCTTCATTGCAAAACTTAAATCGGGGGCGATTGTGGCTGTTCCAAGATATCGACATCGATATTTATTAAATTATTTTGAGAGTTTAGATTGAAGTTTCTCATGAATCACTGTACGGCGCTTCATTGCAAAACTTAAATCGGGGGCGATTGTGACTGACCCAAAACTGCTGCTAACAGTTTTGAACAGCTATTGCCTATAATATCATGCAAATGCAGCTTACCATTTGTAGTTAGATTTGTTATTCACGCATAATTTACAATAATTGCATTCTGACGACACTTTGATGTATGATAAATACATTTATGATTATGCATTTTCCGAACCCTGAAATAAATATTGTTTGTTCTATCGTAAATTAAACAAACAATAATATTTTGTTATGAAATATTAATGTTTGTTGATTACATATGACATTAATGACAAATGGCAACGTCATTTGTTGTTAAAGCCGTATCTCACCTTTCACGACATTTCATTGCGATAAATCCGATGCACATTTTTATTTTATTTATTATACAGGGTGTTTGTTATGTCGTTAGCCAAATTTGGATATGTCATTCGCGATCACCAGTACACAACATTTTTGAAAAAAAAAAGTGACACTTTTTTTTAGTTTTTTTTCCGTTTTTTATCCGGCAAAAACATAATTTGTGGTCACTAGGCAAGTTTGTTTCAATCCGTGTGATTCGATGGCAGACAAAATGGTAGCAGGTTTGAGTAGTCAAGTCTTAGCCAATCAGGAGTTCATCACAAGCACCGATCAGCCGACGTCACTCACCCCACCATCGGCACTAAACACTGAATAAAATGTCCTAACTACATGCACACACGATTGTTATTTGATTAAAACTGCCCAAGCGCATACCTACCTGTACCTGCTCGTCGTCATCAACAATTCAATTTGCTTAGAGAGTGCATTAGAATCCATATCTGAGGTAAACCAGTACGCGTTTGTATGACGGAACATTTAAGTTACTCCGTTCTTGAGGTCAAATTATGCTGGCTCGGCTGATCGCAAGATGCCATGTGCCATTTGTATAGCACTCTGTAAACAAAGAAGGAGTGCGCTTGCGTGAACGCACTCGAGGCAAACTACCCTCAGATCGGCGCGCAACTCAAAACACCCTCATTATTAGTACTGTATGCGATAGACTGATAATGCTGTCTCGTGAGATTTACCTGCAAGTTAAGCTCCACCTCCATTCCCCACCACGCGTAGGAAACTTGTTACGTACGTTATAACGCATTGAATTAGTTACCTTATGCGGGTTAATTAAAGTTGCAAACTCAAACACCCTTTCCAATCTGATTTGGCAGTTATGAGATGGTGGGTCAGCACGCAAAGTAAGCAAGTGATCATAGTGACCAAACATTCGTTAGATAATGGGATATTAAAAAAAATCTATAACAAAAAGGATAATGAAAAATGGTTTTTTTTTGGTTTTACCAAATATTTTTTTACGCCTTTACCCAACACATATTGCAATATGGCTAATGATATAACAAACACCCTGTATTATTTCATTATTTCACAAACTATTCAATACATTTATGATAATAATATCAACAATTTAAGTTTGTTGTAAATTGTTGTATTCATTTTAATACGGGCTTTTTATTATACATGTCAGGTTTCACATATTTTTATTTATTAAATTCAAATATTCAAATTTATGAAAGTATTTTCGACAGATTTTGCATGAAATTTCTGTATAAAAAGCTGAGATTTTCCATAGAAAGGGCTTTTTGGTTTTTGAGTTTGACTGCGAAAGGCTTTTGCTTTTTGCTTCTCGTTCTTGCGTTTTGGTCGCGAAAGGGTAAAGACCCTGTCTTTTCAGTGATGGAATCTCTGGAGGGCGAAGTTCTGTCCAAATTGTGTTGAAATTTTAGAGTGTATTTGTCTTAAAGAATTATTTTATTAGCTGGAAATTATGGTAAGTTAACTTGATTCCTTGTAATTGCTAGTTATATGACTACTACACACAATACACGGGGTCACGGGTAATTAAACCTTTCATTCTAAAGTAACTTTAAAATCTATATTCTCTAACAAAGCCTAATAATATAATTCAATTCTGGGCTGTTGTTAGTTAACTTGTTTTGGTTTTCTAGGTTCTCTAATTCTCTAGTGTGGGGGGCGTCAAGCGATGCACTGTGTCTACAATTAAAGGTGTTCACTATAATATAAAAGTGACAATGATTCTGTCAAGTTGAGTCCAGTAGCTACAGACTGATCCAAAGAGTTTTGGGCAGACTGTTTAAGGTCCATTTGCGAGGCGAAGCAGTGCATTGGATCTTATAGAGCGGAAGGAACGCTCATCTTGGTTGGTCATTCAGAGAGAACGAATGTATCAATCATCATTATTATTAACAAAAGTGCTTGCTTTTCACCTTTAGACCCTGGAGAATTTGAGTATTAGCTGTAGCTAGGCTTAGCTTGGGGTTAAACTGCAATATAATGATACGCGTATGAATACTTGGTGCTTCTTTTCATCTTTTCCTTTTGTTTGCATTGCAGTTAGGTTTCGAAGCACCGTAAACGTTTAGCTAGTAGTAGTAAGGAAGCCCAACTGACGGGGGCGACCCCACACTGGTTGGTTTAGCGTTACCTCTTTACCCCACCCAAAATTGCTGGAACTGTTAATTTAGCTAGCAGATGTGTTAGGGTTAAAAGCAATAAATTTGTTAGAAGTTCCAGTCAATTGACAGAGGTCACTTAGATGGTCGGGGATTTTCCTCTCTGAGGAATTTTATTTTTATTGTTCCATTCTTCACATCATATATTTTATTATCTGTATTTACTTATAGTTCAACTAACCAATAAACTTCAATTTCAGTGCTTAATACTGTCAAAACTATCTATCTTAATATTCCCTAAAAATCAATAATAGTCACGTTTTCCTTTCAATAAATAGTCATTTCTCTTTATTATTATATGTCCAAATATCTGTTTGTTTTGTGTCCAAAGGTTTAGCTTGTTTCACATTAAAGAATCTCTGTTACTATACGGTTCACAACATAGGTGTCCTACCCTAGACTAGACGATCACTGGCCAATTTGTAATTAACTTCTCAATTTATCATTAACTTCAATTGATCTCTAAGTTATCAATGTAATTTTATGTTATAATTTTGTTAATAAAAAAAAAATATATTTATAATTTAGTTCCTATTCAAAAGTCGAGATATTTTTTCATTGAAATAACAACTTCACATCAATGTCATATAGTTCGTATTTTAAAAACAGGTTTGCTCGACTTATCGGGTTTGACCACCCAACCCTCGGTATTATTCTTGTGTAAGGTTAATAGTTTGAATATAGTTGTATTCTCATATTCTCAAGCTAAAAAGACAGAATAGTTCTATGGATCACTTTCGTAAACATTATCATCATCATCATCATATCAGCTATAAGACGTCGTAAAATATATGATTAATTAAATATGAACAGTATGGTTGAGTATCTGTCGATACTATAATTTTTTATTGTTTTTAGTTTTTAATTACACTGTGTTTTTGGCTTAGCGGAATTCCGCTCGATCTATATAATAATCGATAAGAAAGCGTATTACCGATAGTTACACATCCCTAGGTACTACGAGCCCCGATGCAGTGGAGTTCGTCTAGTTCGAAACAATTTTTACAAATTTTTTAATATTTTAAAAATGATCACATTATGCTAATGATAAATTGTATGAACGTTAGTCATGGTTAATGTACTACAGTACCGGCCAATAATATATCACATTCAGATTTTTCAGTAGAACTTTTGTTTATATTTGCAAGTGGTTTCCACACTTTGCACCTAACGAATATAGCTAGTATAGGCATAGGCCTTTGTGCTAGCGATGAAAAAACTTGACATCATGTAGTCGTTTTTTCATGAAGATTTTTTGTGTAAAGCATGGATTTAGTAGTATTTTTTTATACTACAGCTTTTTAGCAATATTATGCTGTGTCTCCCATTGTTATTCACAATACTTAATTGTAATATTTATCATTAATTTCTGCAAAAGTACCAACAGTTATATGTTATACAAGGGTGCAAAGTTGTATTTTACCCGCGAGTATGAAATTGAAACACGAGCAAGCGAAAGGATTCTATAGTTGAACCACGAGCGAAGCGAGTGGTTCTAAAATAGAATCCTGAGCTCAGCGAGTGTTTTAACATACGAGAAGTAAAATACATTTGCACCCGTGTGTAACACAAAACTTTTCTCCTCACTATAGCGAGGAAACTCAAAAACGGTAATTATTTGTTCACATTACAATCATCATCGGGTAGTGATAGTAATTTTCCAAATGCATAATGTGTTTAATGCAAGATTTTGTCGCAGTAAACTTAGCACGAAAAAGTAAACGCAGCACGATTTTAACACATTCCTGTAGTTGCACACCAACGCCAATGCATTATTAAATCATTCTCATTCATTATTTTTACAAAATTATAACAGAACACTCTGAAAGTTGTTTAGTTTAAGTACTATTTTTATGCGTGTTCGAGTCGGTAAATAAAGACTATAACCTATAATATTCATTGACAATGTTGACGTTGACATTTTCTGCGTTTTGTGATTGCATCTAGTCATCTTATCATCATTCACTAAAACAATTTTTACTTATGGAACTTTAGGATTTATGTGTTAAAATCATCATATTATACACGGTGGGCCCGAGGAACCCGACAGATTCAAACAGGGTATTCCTGAAGATATTACGAGTAATTAATGTTATATCAACATAGGTCTAATTAAGTATCCTAACAATTTTGTTTTTTAGAATAAAGTAAATCAATTAAATTTAGCACTTCCTTGTAAACAAATCTTTAGTTGAGTGAATGAGAGAAAGATATTCTTCTCCTTTGGCGAAAACCGATACTTTACGAATCATTCCGACATAAAACGATGTACGACGAGCGGCGTGACGGTATGTGTCATGTCATGTGACATGACAACAAAAGTCTTATGGGTAGGTCAAGCATGTTCGTGTTTAAGTGAATCGACCGAAACATCTCAATTTATTGAGTTCATAATGCCAATCATTTAGGTACATAAAAGGTAAAAATCATCATCATCAGCCTATGATAGTCCACTGCTGGACGTAGTCCTCTCCTATTACCTATGCGTATAGACACATTAGGAGGTAAATGCCCATAATCGCAACGTCTGGCAAGCGGATTGGCGATCGCAGTAATGTGTCCACTATGATGACGCTGCTGCCCATCATCATTTTTTTATCAAGTAATGGTCAGTGACACTTCTATCCCTTAGTCGACTTTTACGACACCCGCAGGAGGAGTTTGGGCGGTGACAAATGTATTCTTACTGCCGTCACCACACGGCCACGCCCAAAGGTAAAAATAATTAATTGTATCTAAATAAATTTCAATATCGTAAATTCGTAACCAAAGTAAAAGCGATTATGCTAGTGAAACCATATTTAGTACTTTCACATTGTTTTATGATATTTTTTATTTGAAATTAGTTAGTTATACTAGCAAAAGAAAAGAAACCCAATGCAAACAACGAATTTTTATTAATTAATCAAATTTTCAAAATGTGAACCCTGTTTATGTTGGAAGGCATTTTCTCGCTTTGCATGAGAATTGTCTAGAAGCCACATGTGTAGGTTGTGAGAATTGAATACTCCTTCTCTTGTGAATAAAGATTCGTCAGACCACGATATCTTGTTGAGAAATCCGGGATCTTCTACGAGTTTCTGATTCAGTATTTGACAATATGCGATTCTAGCAAGCACATCGTTGTTTAACAACCCTTGTACTTTTCGATAGTGAAAAGGGTGAAGACCGTACCTTTTCCATAATTTTAATACGACCCTGTAATTAACTCCTACAATCCGAGCAACGGCTCTCGATGACAACGTCGGATCTTCCGTGATCATGTTCATTATCCGGTTCTCCGTATGTAAATCCAGATTGATCACTCTTTCATAGCGAATTTTTCCGAGACCTAGTTCAGAAAATCGTCTATCCACAAACGTAGCATGGTGCGGCACACGACGAGTTGGATACCTGGTCGTAAACTCAACAACTGCTTCATGGGAGTTGCCGTCACAAAATCCGTAAATAAAATGGATATCTGCTAATTCGCGCGAAGAATAACGCGGTGGCATAGCGATTATTTATTTAAACAGAAGTAACCATGAAGTAACACTTTATTTGCAATGTGATTTTGCGTGACAATCAACAATCTTTTTGACCGATTTTTTGACGTTGACATATCAGTCACATTAATTTCAAACTAGGTATGGGCCAGTTACGAGTATTAGCGTAAATAGTTTGCACCCTTGTGATTGAGCACGATAAACTAAAGTGTATTCTATTGATAAGTGAAGAGTATTAATTATTTCTGATAAATGAAAGATAAAGGTATAATTTTAAAGTACGCCTAGGAATGAGAAAAGGTAACTACACTCAAACTTCAAGCTCCCCATGTTCATTACAATTAAAATAAATATTCATAGTGACGAAAGAAACCTTTTTTATTTGGATGACAAACTCTTCGATAGGTACTAACTGGCCAGAAATACTGAAAATAGTGCTTGTCGAGTCGCTATATTTTTTTAAACGAACTATGCACGTTATGTTCTTAGGGTGCGTTAGACTGGTGATTTTAGAATTTCAGTTTTGATTAAAATAATGAATATCTCGAAAATTATGCGTATTTGGACTGCAGGTCATGCACATTATATGCTCCAAATAGGCTTTAGAATCGGTAGTTAAAGTTGGTCGGGTTCCTCGGGCCCACCGTGTATAAAAGTTTGTATTTTACACTAAATTCTCAAACAAATTATTTAATTATCATGAATATGGAACGATTTCCTTGAGCATTTTACGTTTTGTTAATGCTACTTCGCGCTACGCTCCAAGGTCATTACTTTGCCACACAAGTGAATAATATGCGTTTTTACACGTTCGTATTAAAGGATAAACGAGCACTTTACGAGCTAGTGAGGGGAAAAATAATATGCTATCTGCATGCGAACATGTGCCGCTTACTCTATACACGCTCATACCAAAAGTCACGAATGTGATATATTACTGGCCGGTACTGTACATTTCAAGAGACACAACAATCTGAAGTACGCTTTTGTTGTTTAATAAATCGATTTTAACAAACCAGTGTCTAAATTATATTTTCGTTCACCACCGTAATTCCGCGCTATAAGCTTGACGCAAAATTCGCAGTGCATCAGGTGTACCATGTCGTCTTTAATATTAATGGCGTTCTTTACATGCATTGATTATTTATAAAATTAAAAATTGTGGAAAAAATTTAAAAAAATACCTCTCGTAAAATAGTTTTTTTTTATTCTGATTTATTAAGTCCAAATATTTTATACTCAAAGAAACTACTTTAGTACTACTATTGAATAGTGAAGGTTTTGTCTCTAAACCTTTTCCCCCGGATGAACGCGTGCATCTTTGTCAGGGAGCTTCTTCTTTTATATACAGTGTGTAAATCTAATACGGGCGATCAATTAAACCAGGCATGGGATTCATTAATGTGATCATGGATTACAAGGTTTTTCAAAATTACTCTTCATTATGACCCTACAGAATTTTTTTAAGATTATCGGAGCAGCAATGTAGGTACGAACATTTGTTATTGTTGATATGTCAGTTATGTCATCTGCTTTTGAAATTAGCTGTCATCGAGTGTTTAACTCACGTACGTTGCTCTACATTGCGCGCCGAATTATTTTGTATGGAAAATTTTGATGCTCTTATTTTAATTAAAAGTTATTTGAATGTACTTACTATGTCGTAAACTAACACCCGTTAAGAGCTTCGCCCGTATTAGACTTACACCCTGTATATAGATATTAAAATACACATGTCATTAGCATTTTTTATGCTGTACTCTTTAATTCGTTACTTATTAACTTTTTGATATAATAACTTAGATGTGCATTTTTTAGCATGAAAAATGAAATCCCATCCACGCACAGAAATATTAGACAGGTAACGAGTACAGTCATAGGTACTATACCACACCGGTTTTGATAACAACCGGTTTTTAAATGTTTGGCCTAAACTTGATAAAATTCATAAATTTCAATAAATTCTGCGGAAAAATTTCGGAAATTATTCCGAAATATTTGTTGACGTTTAAGTCTGTTGGTGTTTATTTTTGGTTTTATAACATACTTTCTAGGATTACTCCATTAAGTTATCTTATTTAAAGTTCTCGCAATACTCCTGCAATAACTGTATTATATACATATCCAGAGAAATTTACTATGAAACTTTCGGAAATTTAAGAAATTTATTGAACATGTTCTTTATTGAAAGACATAATTTTTTTGATTGTACATTACAGCATGTATTTCCTAGTTGAAAATATAAATTTCTTAGCTGTTTTAAAGTTATTAGCTGTTTAAAAATAATTTTCAAATTTCCGGGTTTTGAAATGTTCTCGAAAGTTTCGATGGAAATTTTCCTACACTTTTTAAAGTTACACCCAAGCAATCAAAGACGTGATAAGATATAAATTTGTGGTTTTAAACTACAGTCGTCTCACTCTGACTAACGTAGTATTTGTATTTTGTACGCCTGTCCTTTTCTACCATTGACAGCCTGTCTAGAAATACGTATCAGCGTTTAACGATGCAACATATAACATTACATTTTCACAAATACAACATGCCTGAACACCCTAGACTAAAACATCCATACTCACAGAGGATCAACATGAAACCCAATTTATAATTAGGCTATTGGCTCTATTTTTTTCAATTTATGCATGGCTCATCACGGGAGAACTACATTTCTAAGAGATTTGGGAAATAAAGTAGGATTGAGAGAAAAAACTACACAAGACAATATAGTTCAACAATATATGATACATTTTCGAATAATTTGCAAAGAATAAATATTTTGATAATAAATATTCTCATATTATTTTATCAATAATGTATCGTATCGTAATGTATCGAGACAAATTCTTAGTAAAAAAGTGTCGGCTCTCAAAAATAGTAATGTTTGGTCACCGTATTTAAAACAAGATGCAATTCTCTGTCAGTCACACTTTTTTGTGAGTACTGACTCAGTCCAGTTTAGGTATAGGTCCGTGATAGTGTTTGACAACAACTCGCAGCTACACGACTTTTTTAAATCAATACACCAAAATAGAAACGGGTAACTGCGAGTTGCTGTCAAACAAATGATTTTGTTTGTGCATGTCTGTTGGAAGTCACCTTTTGTCGTTCTCGTCATAAGCCGATTGCAACATTTGCAACGCTGAAGCAGTTCCGCTGACGGACTTAGGCATCGGAGTAACAGTTACTTTTTGTTCTATAGTTTTCTTGGATTGTTCTTGTCGTTTCTTTTCTTCGGCTATGCCAACCTGCAAATGAAATATTGTTACACTTTTCATCATCTCTAATAATACCAGTAGGTTCGAGAAGAGCAGGTACATTGATGGTGGCAAGAGACCTGCGAATTATGTCGTTATGATTCCGTGCTCCTGCGGGATGAACTACATTGGGGAAACCGGTCGGAACATATCGACGAGACTATCTGAGCATATACGGTGTCTGAGGAATCGTGACAGCCAGGGCTCTGTGGTGACGGAACACGTATTGGATTCGGATTCGACGTACTATACTAGGTTCGATAAGGTAGCCGTACTTGCAAGAGAAAAGTTCATCGTGCCACGGAAAATACGGGAAGGCATCAAAATAAGTCGTCATCCGAATTTTAATCGTGATTGTGGTTGGTCAGTGCCACCTGGTTGGAAAACGGTTTTAGGTACTGCATCGGTAGACAGTGTAGACGAGTCCTTATTACCTAATGATGTGGTGAATATTGTGTGCAACCCGCTTTTCGACAAAAGTGACAATGAGGGTAGTTTTCCTCCTTTGCCGCCCCCGCCAGCGCTGCCCGCGGCCTGCCTATTTATATAGGGTTGTCACAAAAACTATGAAAATCAGCTATTAGTATGTCAGGCCATGGTTTGGTGTAGTAGTTGCTAATCTGTTCCAACAAGTGGACGAAAGGTACATGACGTGTCCTTTCGCTAAGTCGCTTACGTCCTTTTTACTTCATTTTTTTGCGAAAACTCAAAAAGCTGAAAACAATATTTATTTAATTAAGAATATTTTTTTTAAACTTAAGAAGAGTTCCCTACAGTAAAAAGCATTTTTGATAATGCTAAGACGGACACGCTTCGCTCGCCCAATGAATGTTATGTCCTATCTTCTACATAATAAAGACGTTCGTCAACTGCGAGAGTCAAGTTCTCGTCTTCATTAATTTCGGGCATTACTAGTAAGTATGTAATTCAGCAGGCTTTAAAAGTGTCACAACTTTATCCGGTAAAGCTAGTAGTTTTTGTTTATTACGTCGGTCTTTGAGAGACATCCGAAACATAAGGGTCCGAAAATTCGAGAGCACGCCGAAAAAGATGGAAAATTGTTGTCTACCTTTCGAGAGTGGTGCTCACGATCATACCGCCAAAATTTATCACGAGATTCGCCGGCTTGCTCGGACGGTATTCCTATTGGCAAAGGACTCATCTCAATGATTTGCCAATAGTGGATTAGAATTTTGTGCATATTATACTAGCCATATGCCTTTATATAGTTTTCAGCAATTGCTTGAAGAGTGCGGACCCCTACGCAATGCCACATGATATCCCTCATCGGAGATGTGTCAGATTATGCTGATATAGACGTCCGGATGATTAACTAATGCATCTTAACTCATGACATGAGCATTGCGATAGCCCCAACCGAATCTCCAAATGGGTTGTACGTAGTTTCATAGACAACATTTTCGCAGAATATTGGTTAATAGAAAATGTTTCTCGTATTTTCATTTCATAGAATGATCATTTTTCAGAGCTCTTACATTGTATAATCTGGTTTTGCATATTTTTTATTGTTCAGATATGTAGTTTTTAGAATTTCATTTCATAGCGTATTTCAAATATTGTTAATTCGTATAGTATTTAGTGTCCATAACAGTTGTTTCAAAAGCTGAATATTCATAGAATGTTATTTGTCATTGTATCAAACTTAATATTTTTTATTCAGTAATAATTAAACTATAGAGTTATCATTACATACCATTATACAAATACAAAAGAAATACCTTTGTCCAAAGAATTTTAGTAAGCGATTACCTAACGATCCTATCCAGGTTAGAGTAGGGGAGGTTCAAATTTGTTATTTTTTAACGCAGGGGGCTCCGCCCCCCGAGCCACCCTTTTTTGGTTTCGCGAGGATGATGATACGTAAACAATTAATTAAAAGTAAGTAGGTAGGTATATCGGAGAGGTAGGGCATAGCGAATGACATCCCGCTTTGTGTGGTAGGGCACAGCACAGCGGATGCCATCTCGCTCATATCTAGAGCAGAGTCCAACTGGGGAAGTACCTCCGCCTTACAGAAAACCGCAGCCAAATAACACTATCCCCTACACATAGTGTTGTGTTCCTGCTGGTGAGTAAGGTAGCCAGGCTCAACGAGGGTGCGGAGTGCTGCCGACGGGGGGACCTACGGAACTGACAATACTGGCTGCGGCCTGTGTTGGCGCGGCATGCAGGTGCGGCTATCAGGGAGACTGCGAAATGCTGACGGTAATCTGGTCCATAGTGCAAAAGAGAAAGCCGATCTTCTAGGTGCTCTTTTTGCCGTTAAACGTTCACAAGTCGAGCGGACCAGATGGCATACCTGCAGTGGTGCTTAAACGTTGTGCTGCTGTGTTGTGTCCTGTGTTAACGCGTCTCTTCGCTCTTTCCAGTATCAAACGGGAAGTTCCATCTTCGTGGAAGACGGCCCTTGTGCACCCTGTTCCAAAAAAGGGTGACAGATCGGATCCATCGAATTATAGGCCTATCGCTATCACCTCCCTTCTCTCTAAGGTCATGGAGCGTATAGTTAACGCTAAGCTCCTTGGTTACCTAGAAGAACACGATCTTATAAGCGACCGCCAGTATGGCTTTCGCCACGGTCGCTCTACCGGTGATCTTCTAGTGTACCTCACTCACCACTGGGCCTCAGCCATTGAGAGTCAAGGCGAGGCTTTGGCAGTCAGCCTAGATATAGCGAAGGCGTTCGATCGGGTCTGGCATAGGGGCCTTTTGTCGAAGTTGCCATCTTATGGACTGCCCGAGGGATCATGCAGATGGATAGCTAGCTTTTTGTCCGGCAGACGCATTCGTGCCGTAGTAGACGGTAGCTGCTCTGATAGCATGGGCATAAACGCTGGCGTCCCGCAAGGTTCTGTGCTATCCCCAACGCTGTTCTTTCTGCATATCAATGACATGTTGTCTATCGGCGACCTCCATTGCTATGCGGATGACAGTACTGGGGATACTTTTTACACAGGCCGTGCTAATATCCCTCGCTCTGTGGTACTGGAAAGTCGCGGAAAACTTGTGTCTGACATCGAGAACACTTTATCTAGAGTCTCGTTATGGGGTCGGGATAACCTAGTCAGGTTCAACCCCACAAAGACAAAAGTTTGCGCGTTTACCGCTAAAAAAAAAACCATTTACTGTGGCTCCAAAGTTCCAAGACACAGCTCTTACCATGTCAGGGAGTATTGGGATCCTCAGTCGACATTTCCAACGACGTCCAATTCCGATGTCACCTAGAGGGAAAAGCTACGCTGGCATCCAAAAAGCTCGGTGTGCTCAATAAAGCGAGGGGATACTTTACTCCGGGGCAAAGACTTCTGTTATATAAGTCGCAAGTCAGACCCCATGTATGGAGTATTGCTGTCACCTTTGGGCAGGAGCACCTGTATACCAGCTTGCACCCTTTGACTCGGTTCAGAGACGAGCTGTCCGAATAGTCGACGATCCCAGACTCACAGGCGGTATTGAACCCTTAAGTCTAAGGAGAGACTTCGCCTCCTTATGTGTGTTCTGTCGTCTGTACAATGGGCTGTGCTCTGAAGAACTGTTCGACATGATGCCAACGTCCACTTTTCATCATCGCACCGCTCGCCACCGACTGGGCGCTCATCCTCACACCTTGCAACCTAAATGGTCGCGAACCGTGCGGTTTCAGAGGAACTTCCTCCCGCGGACGGTCCTTCTGTGGAATGAGCTCCCTGCCGAGGTTTTATTGGGCCGCCGTACACTCCTGTGTACAAGTTTTTATTGGGTCGGCAACGCGCATGTGACACCCCTGGGGTTGCAGGCGCCCATAGGCTACGGTGACTGCTTTCCATCAGGCGGGCCGTATGCTTGTTTGCCACCGACGTGGTATAAAAAAAAAGGTATTTTATTCCAATATTCCGCAGTGTTCGAAGACGAAAGTCTTTGATCAGTGTGTGTTGCCAGTGATGACATACGGTACTGAAATGTGGCCGCTTACAATGGACCTCATAAGAAGGCTCAAAGTCACCCAAAGGGCAATGGAGAGGGCTACGCTAGGAGTCTCTCTGCGTGATCGGATTAAAAATGAAACCATCCGTGCAGCAGAAACAAAGTAACCGAAATAGCTCTCCGAATCGCTAAACTGAAGTGGCAGTGGGCGGGACACATTGCGGGTAGAACCGATGGCCGTTGGGGCGGGAAGGTTCTTGAGTGGCGGCCACGTACCGGAAGGCGTAGCGTGGGTAGGCCCCCCACAAGGTGGACTGATGACCTGGTGAAGGTCGCAGGGGTCTCTGGATGCAGGACCGGTCATTGTGGCAATCTTTGGGGGAGGCCTATGTTCAGCAGTGGACGTCTTTCGGCTGATATGATGATGATGATGATGAGGTATTTTATTTATCCGGGAAACTACGCTCAAAACCTAACCAATCCAAGTCGGTTTTACCCTGAAGTCGAGTCCCAAGCAAGCGAAATGTTCTATAATAAAAATTAGAATCTTGAGCGCAGTGAGTGACTCAAAGACACCAGATGAAAATATGTTTGCTCTAGTGTGATACATACAACTTTTCACCTCAGCGGCGCGAACATGGCGGTTTTGCTGCTTGAAACTAGACAAGAGTGAAGAAAACAATTTTTTAAATTTTCTGTGTCGTTACTTAGTCGTAGGTCATCTATTATTTTTACACTGCGGGGTGTAATGCAAACTTTGAACATTTATACTTCATTATATTCGTCATTTTCATTCCGTTATCGAAAAAAAAGATAGATGCAAAATATGTCGATTCGTCATTGGACTTTGAAACCTTTATATTATGCCGCCAAATTTTATTCTTTATTTTAGTCTTTGTGAACAAGCGAGAGAAGCAAGCCATACTGCCTAGGTCCCCAAAAAGCAGGAATAAAGAACTCGTTCGAATACAAAATAAAATTCGGACTAGTGTTAAACTTGTATAATAATACAATACAATACCCATAATAAATCTATAGTACATTACTATAGACAACGGGACGAAAGGGATTGCCGGCCGAAGACATATAGACGGTCGAGCTAAGCGAGGCCGGATAGGCCTGAGGCGGGCAACCCAATATTTCCGGCCGAGGTATAAGTGCTTAGTAAATATATGTATAGTGTTTTTCTCAAACATGAAATGAAATAACAACAAAAACATCAGAGTTTTTTTTAATATACTTAGTACTGCATAGTAACAGAACGTCATGATGCCTGTGGCACAAATTTATGTGGAATGGAATTAGAAAAGAGCACTTTGCCGGCCAGGGCCTTTAAGATTTGTATTAAATTCCATTAACGACCTCTTGTCCTAGTCGCACCTGAAACGCCATCCTTCGCAGCCATAGACATACGGAACAACAACTTTCATTGCATGTTTGAGAAAAATAATTTAATAGTGTATGTAGTTTTCTGGCTTCTATAGAATGACACAGGGTGTCATCTGGGTTGTGGAGCGGGAGTGAACAGGGTACTTGGGACAGTCACGCTGTGCAATTTTCATTATGGAGACAACAAAGAAACCTACAACGATACTTGCCTCGCCGGGAAACCAAAATTTAACGGTCTTTGTATCCTTTTCCGGCCGAATATACCTACGCATACTGCGAAGTTTGGTTTCCCAGAATCTGAAATACTGCAGTGATTATTGACATATTTATGGTGTGTACTAACCACTGCGTCGACGAGTTGAGCGAGCTCCTCGGAGGACACGTCAGTCTTGCCCTGCGCCACAAGCGCGGCCGCCATCTGCTGAGCGATCTGCGCGCGGTCTACCGAGCCCACGCCTGCCACCGCCACGCCCGCGGCCGCGCCTGCTGTCGTGCTCGCCGCCTGTACACTCGATCCGTTCTTCTCAGCCTATTTATATTATTTAACATTAATATATAATTTATATAAATAAATCCTAACATACAAAAACAAAAAAAACACACTGGTAAAATGTATGTCCATCAATTTCTATATTAGTTATTTCGCACCTCAATGTTTGCAACGTTCGAACTCTGTCAACACTGAGGTGACATCGTCTATGAATGGTTTTTTCTATTCAAACTATGTAAAGACGCATCGCTTGGGCTGCACTAGTTACTTATTATTGTTTTCACAACACCTACTAAACAACAGGAATACATTTATACAATTATATAATTAAGTTTGGAATCGAAAAGACCATATTACCTACTTCTCTAATAACATGATATCTACGTAACTTCCCACATTAACATACATTTTTTGGGTGTCGAAGTTTGAATGCAATTTTCTCAATATAGCCTATTGCGACTTTTAAGTTAAAACATTTAAAAAAAATGCTTTCTAGACCTACACTCAAGTTCGATAGCTTATTAAATGTAGATTTTGGGGATACCAATAACTCCATACCGACAATAAGGTCCCTTCAACCTGATGACACATTGTATAACGTCGCGGATAGTGCAATACCGCGTAACTAGCAAATTCAATTAGGATCAATTTGAGTGTCAATTGCTTGATATTTGAACTCTACCTGCTTTGGTAGTTACGCGGTATTGCGCTATCCCCGACGATACAGACCTATTTAATTAAACGAAACAGGAAAATTATTAAAAAAATAAGAACAACTAAACTTACGTTTAAGGTACCATAAAATAAAAATATTATTGACCTAATATTGACTCCTCACATTTTTGTTTCATGACAACATGTAATTTTATACTAACAAATAAAATTAATTAAAACCATGAAAATATGAAGAATACTCGTAAAATCTCTTATATTAAGCATACAATATGCCGAGAGTAGTAAGTATATGTTATCTTTTTTCCTGAGTTGTCATTGTTTTTCTCGCTGTTCTTCACGGCATATTTTGTCACATTTGTTGATAGTCAATGCTCGCGGCCCAAATACGACTAACAAGGAAGGGTACCCAACTGTCCGACTCCGATTTTATTCATTTTGATATATGGTATAGAGTAGTCTAAAATAACTAGCGTTGAAAAGGGGATTGGGTATTTTTGTATGGACTAGTGGCGCCATTTTTTTTTTCAGCGGCCATCGTTTATGTTACTACCAGGACCCGTAACTTTCATGCCGGTGATATCAATTCTACGTCACGCTCCATTTAGGATGATCCGAAATAGTTTTATTGTTTATTATTAATCATTAGTCGTCAATCATTTTAATCATGTACAAATAACTTCAAAAGTAGTATATTTGCACGTGAAATAAATTACACCTACTTGATACGTGAAACATAAATAAAACTAAGTATATGATTTGTTTTTATACATACATTTATCGATATTGTTCACACATTTCAATGATTACGTAGAAAACAGAATTCCTCTTTAACGTACAGCACGTATCAAGTAGGAATTATTTATTTCGCGAGTAAATATGCTTCTTTTGAAGATATTGGTACATGATTAAAATGATTGACGACTAATGATTAATAATGAACAATAAAACTATTTCGGATCACCCTAAATGGAGCGTGACGTCAAATTGATGTCATCGGCATGAAAGTTACGGGCCCTGGTTACTACTATTTTGTAGTACTACCTTAGACTAGCTTATTTACAAAATAAGTTTTGTCGTAAGTAATATCTGAGCCAAAATATGGCCCTTCAAACAATGTTAGGTATTGGACCAGTGAATATACCTAACTAAGACAGGTTTAGGAGACAGCTTAGATGACTACAGGCTTATTTAACTCGATAATACTACTAACAAAGATACAAGGATATTGCCCTTAAAGTATAATAGTTAATTTAACCGACTTAAAAAAAGAAGTTCTTAGGTATATGAAAATGCAACTGTATTTTCTTATGCGATTTCTATGCTGTCTGTTTAGTGAACATTAAAAATGTTGCAAAATGGTTTCAATAGACGGTTCACCCTCTGATTACACCATAAGGAAACATAAGTGTGATGCACACATGCAAAATGTTTTGACATATTTCCAAGTAGGAAATGTACCTAATTAGATTAGTTTTTAGATTGGAATTGTTACTAATGCTTTCTTATGTATACAACACAACATATTTGCCATTATTTGGAATAAGGGGCCTTATTGTCGATGGCTCTTACGTCCGGTGACGTCGTATTTGTATACAAACATGACTCATAACGCCGTAAGCGCCAGTGACAATAACGTCCCTTTTCCCAGATGACGTCATTTGTAATTTTTAGTTTTACGTTGAATTACTTTTTTACACATTTTCTGGCTCGTCGTAAACTTCATTCTCAATATTATCTTGGCGAATCACTCTCTCTAAAAACTGTGCCGGGGGATCAAGATGTTCTTGATACCTACCCCATCCCAAGAACCATATAATTGACATTGCATGTGAGCAACAGCCTAAGGTCCTCTTCCCAACAACACATGAACAATAATGTCCTAATATTGCCTCTGGGCCTTGTAATCCACCATCTACAGCAAAATTACACACATTTATTTACATACCTGAAAAAACACGCATAAAGTGTAAAAATATGAATACCTTTAAGTATTTGTTGTTTAAAATGCGACATAAAACCTTTGACATAATTACTCAATCGGAAACCGGGAAGTGGATCAAATTTAAGTTACAAGATTTGATTACAGAACGACAGACAACGGGACAGGTGAAACTAAATAAAAGCTTGTAAAAATACAGTTAAATCAACCTACCTCAAAAACAATAAAAGATAATTATATCAAACCAAAAATCGTTGATAGAGTTTATTAACGTGCATAACATATATTTTTTTAGAATTGTATACTGCGTAGTTTAAAAAATAGAGGGGGGAAACATTTTTCAGACTTTGAGAGCTGATATCTCGAAAACGCTTCACTTAAATAAAAATAAAATGTATAAAAAAACCTTCATATCATTTTCAAAGACCTTTCTATTAATACCCCACACGCTTACATACATCTAAAAAAAATCTATCCCTCAGTTACATGTATGGAGGGCCCCCCACCCCAATGATTTTTTACATTAAAGTATCATAATCCTGTAGCGGCTCATACAACACATATCCTTACCAAATTTCATTACTGTAGCATTTATAGTTTCCAAGTAAATCGGCTGTGACAGATGGACAGACGGACATGACGAATCTATAAGGGTTCCGTTTTTGCCATTTTGGCTACGGAATCCTAAAAATGAACCCGTATTCATCATTGACATATTTTCCTTGTTTGTTATGTTCAAACCTCTGTAAAATTCAAAGTACAAAAGTTATACAGGTTGTTTCTTTCGATTTGCGTTAAATTAGACAGGTTACTTGGGACATTAATAGAAGTTGTCTGGTATATCGGCTTTTGGAAAATTCGATAAAAAAGATTTTATTTTGTTTTCATACATAATAAATGAATTTATAAGTGTGAGAGAAACTTAAGAATAAAATAAAAGTTAATCTCAGGTGACTGACGTCACATGTCAAAATAAGTAACATTAGAATGTAATAAAGGTTTCAATACACTTGTTCAGTCATTAAACTCATTTTTTTAATAACTCAATAACAGTAATATTTTAAAGACAAACGGGTCTTAATCGCGTAAACTTACGTTTAATTATATCCCGACGTTTCGGGCATGACGTTACACCTGTGGTCGCAGGCAGACTGGCAGGCAGACTGCGTGCGACCACGGGTGTAACAAATATAATTAAACGTAAGTTTACGCGATTAAGACCCGTTTGTCTTTAAAATACGAGTGATAATCGTGAAAATTTAAATCAATATATCAATAACAGTAAGAGTTAAAACACCAGTTTCTCAGATAAATTAATTATATTTGACCTAAATAAGCTTCCCTTAAATGTACAGCATATGAAGAAAAACACCCTGTATAAAAGATTATTTAAAATCCTAAAAGTATGCCAATTCATTTGATACTAACCATTCCATAACTTCAAAGTACAAGTGTGTTTTTTGCCGTCCCAAACTTTAAGCAACGTTTTTTCATAAGTAGCTTTTTCACTTCTTCATCTTTGAAGAAATTTTAAAAAATAACTATAACACTTAGAGATAGAGAATATATCTTACACCAAAAGATATCATACGATATCTTATTTGTAATGCTATAGTATTTGTAACTACTCATAACTCCATATCGACAAAGTGGGACGTTTTCCGGAAAACGATCACAAATGTGTAAACGACTACTAAACACTTTAAACTAATCAGCGGAGCCCGGAAAATCCACAGCAAAACAAAAAACTGTCGCAATCAAACTAGGGTGGGAAACATTATATATCAACCACGTTCGTTTCAAACTTACCGTTTTAAGATACAAATAATAATTATCTACAGAGACACAACTTATATTTTATTGTTGTCATACGCAATGAAATGAGATTGACAATAATGACATTCAATGTCTTATGGGGTATAAATTTTCTGAAGTGTCTATTATTTTCAATGAGATCGATAATATTATATTTGTGACCGACTACGGCCAAGCTAAAAGGGAAGGGTTATTACTTAATATAAAATATAAGTAACGCTGATAATATAAGTTACATTGCATTTTAAATGAACATAAAACAAACCCTTAACGTACAACCCTTTTGCGTTTGGCTTTAATGGTTATAAAATAATGTACCTAAACATATCGCTCTGATTTTTTAAAGACAAAACTTACTCGATATCGAAAAAAAAATATTTCTCGCCCTAGTTTGATTGCGACAGTCGTTTGTTTTGCTATGGATTTTCCGGGCTCTGCTAATCAGGGTAAAAACATGTTAACTAATCAATCATTTAACACCTGCATTTGCTTTTTCATTTGTTATTTTGATAGCTTTATGCTATGAAAGTGACAAAAATAAATAATGATCGAGCGTCAATTAATTGATGGCTGTTGCTCACTGTAAAAGCTGCAGAAGTGAGTTTATTCGAGAGATTAGCTATATGGTGAGTTGAATGAAGCTTAGGGCTATAATAAGGGATTAGGAGAAGCGAGCGTACCTTGTTGTTGGTGTGGGTGCGAGAGCGGGCGCGAGAGTCGGCCACGTGCAGCGTGGCGGCGGCGCGCACAACGGCGGCGCGCACGGCGGCGGCGGCGGCAGCCGCGACGAGCCCTGCCTGCACGGCGCCCTTTAACTTTTCTTTCGCCGTTTCGATCAAGACCACCGCGGCCTCCCGCTCCAGGAGCTCCTCCGACGAGTTTGCGCGTTCCTATTGCAGTAAAATACTGGATCATTATTACACCTCTATTCAGATGCTTTGTTTTTTGCGATTGCTATATTACAAAATAAGAGTGACAGTATGCAGCCACAGCTACAAAAAGCATGTCTGTAGTTGGCATATTTGTTCGTAGAAATAACATGCATATTGTATTGCACGTTTTGTTTCTAAGGCCACGTACCTATTCATTGTAAAAGTACATTGTGTATTTAGGGCGGTAAGTAAGAATTTGCGAACGAATGTGAAAGTGAAGCCCGAGCCGAAGGCGCGGGCATTACTTCACACGAGTTCATAATTCTTGTACCGCCCGTGGTACACACAATGTTTTTCATCACACCTGTGATGCAAAAAAGTAAATAAAACAATATCTTTTCACAAAACTACTCTAAAATGGTCTAAATCAGGGATGACTTAATTTCATCATTTTCATAAAAGAAATCTCGGCGCGGCGCGCGGCGTGCGCCGGACCGCGCTAGTGCGACGTAATGTTGTATGAAAATCCTTAACGGCCTACTAGGACATAATGAATGACGCACCTACGGCGCGCATCACCGCAGCGTATTGGCGCACTTACCGAACAGGTGTGATGAAAACATTTGTTGATCAACTAGCACAAAGTTGCTGGAAATTTTGTTTACGGTTTGATCATCTGTCCACACACCAGACCGTGTTAAAATGTTGCCTGAAGAAGTCGTGTTGTTGTGCTCTCTTGTGTATATATCGTGTAAACTAAAGACTCGAAAATCGAAAAAAAGATGGTGGGTACGAAAGTATCTGTCGCAAAGGGAAAATGTATTAACCTAAGGGTCTCCCCAAACTAGTTGACGCCGTTTCGGCAAATCGCGTACGGAAAAAGCTTTTTGTCAACGCAATAAGAGCCAGTACGTCGTAAATCGGCTCGGCCCACGCGAAACGACGTCTTTCGACGGGAAAACGGCGTTTAGACGTAAAGCTGTTAGCATTCGTAAGACACTGTTTGCAGACGTTCGCATTCGTAAATCTCCTAATACCGCCGTACGGTGCCGGAAAGAGTTGATCGGCTCCGATCACGGCCGAGTACCTACGATAAGGACCGGTCAGAGCTGGCAGAAACCGTTCAGCGTCTTCGACGGCCGAACATAGCTGACGACGGCCGAAAAGAGCCAATGACAGCCGAAGTAGCTACTGATGCGTTAGTAGAGATGTGCCGCGGAGAATGTTCTCGTTCTCGGAAATTCCTTCTCTTGAGAATTTCCGGACTTTCTCGGGAATGTTCTCCTAGACGAGAAAGTGCGAGAAAGTTAAATTTTTTTGCTAACATTAAAAAAAATACTCATAGCCTACTTTCTCATGAAATAAACGGGTACCATTATTATTTAAGTGCATGGAGAACACTTTTTCTTAAACAAATAGCTATTTAAAGTTAGTCTAGTTATTTTTGATTGTATTAATGCAACGTGCAACTCGTTCAAGATATTTACCATGTTTTCAATAACACTTTAGACAGTAATTAACATTCTTATCTTATCTTGCACGTGCAAAGCTACCTGCACCATCGGGGTGTTTTAGAATTTTTTATAACAATGTAACCCTTTGACCACACGTGTGATTTTGCGGAATAGATAAGGATAACCACCCACTCCAGCAATTTCCCCACTCTATTTATCTCATAAAAATTAGTTTACTAATTGTTTACTCAGTGTCGTCAAAGCTAATACACCGAGTAGTTGAAGTTTCGCGGCAGTGATGTTAAATATTCAAAATGAAGAAAAGTAAAGTTTTTGAATATTTCAGAACTATAACGGACGATGGCCGTGTTAAATTTGTGTGTTTATTTTGCGATGCAATGTATACTTGCAAAAATGCGACGTGATTCGTGCGGCATATTGTTATTAACTGTAGCAAATGTCCAGTCGATGTTAAACAAGATTAAAAAAAGGAAGATAAAGAAACGTACCAAGATAACCACCTAGAATTCTCAGGAGGTCCCGAAAAATTTATAGAAGAGAACTGTGTTAACATTGAAATGAACAACACATTCAATGAGTAATTTTTAAGCTTTCTTCCTTTAAACTAGCTCTTTTAAAAGTTGTAGTTGTATGTAGTTTCGAATAATATGAAACAAAAAAAATCTTTTATCAATAATAAAACTTGTTGTGTTAGGTAGTTAAATCTCTCTCTCATCTTATCAATGAAAATAATTCAAATTTGATTAGACTTCGACTCTTCGTATCTACTCTTCATATAAATGCCTGTAGTTGATTTTTGTGTTATAGAATTGTATTTTCCTGTGTTTTTTTTTTCACTTTTTATTTTATTGTTTTTTTAATACTAATTTTGATTATTGTATACTTTCTGTACGTTTTGATGATTAAATTATTAAAAAATACGTATGTTAAAAGTTATTTTATTAGTATAAAACACCTTCCCCCACCTTGTTATCATATAGTTCAGTTATAAAAAGTAGGGGAAAATGTTCCCGGGTATATTCTCGTGGACAAGCGGAATTTGATATGGTAACACTCAGACTATTACCTCAAGACAAAGTTACTTTACCGGAACCAATAATACTATACATAGGCGACAATAATTTATGCAAAAAAAGTCACAAAATGTGCTTAATCAATGTGCATTCTAAATAAAAGGGATGCTAGAATATGCGAGCAAGTTCTCGAGAACCTTCTCGTGAGAACGTTCTCAAGAACATGCTTGGAAATTTCCCAAGATAGTAGAGAATTTTACCCTTACAATATGTTGTTCCCTTTTAAATGTGTGTCAATGTATTTTAAAGCCATATAAGAAGAAATACAAATAAACAAATATCAAAATATGTGCAGAATATATGTACTTTCTCGGATATTCTCGTTGCGGAGAAAGTTCCCGAGAATGTTCTCGCTTTATTCTCCCGTTCGCGAATGTTCTCGAGAACGGCCCATCTCTATGCGTTAGTATTTATTCATTTGAATTATTACCCACATTAAAATCTGCAATAGATCTGACAACACGAAGTACCTAATACTGTCGTAATCTTACACGTCTGTTCAATTTCAAATCAGGTTGTTACTAACAACCAGTCTTCAAAAATGAGATTTACGATTGCCGGCTGTCCTATGATCCTATCTATCTGTTCGTCGGACTCAGCGGCTGTACGCGTGCTGTCTGACGTCTCGACGGCAGGACGGAGCACGGGAGAGCCGACCGCCGCTTTACAACCGTTGCGATAGCAAATCGCAGGCGATCGAGCGTTTCTACGGCTGCAAGGAGGATGAGACTGCTTAACGCAGGTGTTCAAACTGTTCAACCGCGGAGACGGTCGTTCGGCTAAATGCGAATGGTGTGGTGTAAAACACTCGGCGAATGCCGACTCCGCGTCGACTAGTTTGGTGAGACCCTTAGAATGACAGATGGATCATTTAGTAACTTTATGCGAATAACAAAATGCGACTTTGAACATCTCCTGGAATTGAATGGCCCGTCAATAGCTAAAAAAACAACTAATTTACGTCAACCTATTTCATCTCAAACAAGACAGGCTATTACATTACGGTATCTGGCATCTGGAGATTCATATAGTTCTCTTTCCTACACATTCAGAGTATCAAAACAATTGATTAGTCAAATCATACCACATGTATGTCAAGAACTAATAAATGCATTATCAGGATATGTCAAAGTAAGTATAAGAATAATAAATCAATTTTTGCTGACATCTTTTTTTTTCCCTGGAAAACTGCGTGCGTAGTACATGCATTTTAGTTTCTACGTCCTTTTTTGGCAAGTTCAGGTTATCGGCAATCTCTTCCCATGCATCGTTTTTCTTGATTTTATTTTTGTATTCAATTTTTGATGGATCCCATAATACACTTTTTGATTACAATAATTCTATTAATCTCATAATTTTATCGTTATCCCAAACTACCGCCATGTTTATGGAAAAGCTGAGAACCTGTCCAAGTGTCCACACGCGTCAACATTAGCTGCTCAACTAACGTTTTTGGTCACCAAGCTGCAACACAGCAACACGCAGTTAGCAACTCTGCAACACGTAGTGTTGACTGCAACATGTTGCCATAATATCAGCATCATGTTGATTCAACACTGTTGCTCAACAAATGTTTACAATGAATACGTGGCTTAAAGGTCGAATGTGCCATTAAAATAACTCATTTAAGACACTGGGTCGGTACATCTCAGTCTAACAATTCCAGCAAACGAAAAAAACATAGAAGCATCACTTCACACAAAATTCTGTACATATAACGGGCAATAACTGGATATACGCATGTGCGCTAAGCAACCAATCAAACTAGTCAAAACGATCGGTCGGTTTAAATTAATTAAATGTCCATAAATATGATGGATCAACGTCAAAACGGTGCGTTCTGATTGGTTGGTTACAAAATGGTGATCGTTAACAACATAACATGTGTCATTAAGAACGCAATGTTCGTAAGGGCATTTTCACTTTTCTAGGGACATCCAATTAGCTTAAATTTCACATAAAAGTTT
>JALPQI010017428.1:0-23466 GCA_025490895.1 Thaumatotibia leucotreta | reverse complement strand
CAGAAACTAAATGCGATAGACGACTGGGAGTTCTTGTATTGGTTTTCTTATAAAATGTTGCAATCGTTAAGGCCAAGAAAATGTGGTGAACAAAACTGAAGAAATATTTCACACTGTGCCATGTCAGACACTACTCACATGGCTCATAGAAACTTGAGATTTTCAGAATAACTAAAATATGCGTTCTATATCGTTAAAATACGATTCAAATTGAGATACATAAAATTACTATTTTGAGCGAGTGAATGACATGGATGTCATCCACTACTAAATGCTATCATTTTGTTCCAGTATATGACATGGGTCTAAAATACTAAACTAATAAAGATAATACAATATAAATACACAATATCAATAGATTCTTTTTAAATGTAATAGTTTTACTAAACACTTTCCAAAAATTCGTTAAATCCAGGCTTACATGTTCACTTTTACAATGCCTTAGCAGATATACTAAGAACACCGACGCACAACCAACTCGAAGCACCTGTTCGCAAAAACCGTCTATAAATTAAAAAAATATACAAGATATCGATGAAGGGCTTAAACCGGTAATCACAAATTGCACTACTAGTCGCCTGGATACTGCATTTGCGTCATATTAACAACAGTTTTCTTAATATTTAAATAAAATTGTAAAAAAGTCATTCATTGGTACGGTGTCATCCACTCCTACATTTACCTTAATAGACTCCCAATTTTTCAACTATATGCCTAAACAAATTACTGTAGTAATGTCAAATGTACAGCTTCAAAAGTGGATATACTTGAATGCATTTATTAAATAATAGGCTATTCATGCAGTCGGTATCAAAATGTGGAGACAGATTTAGAAAAGTTCAGATAAAATTAATGTACTAAATAAAAAAACACATGGAAGAATCAACTTTTTTTCTGTATTTTATTGCCATGGTCACGGTCGCCTGAGTCACGCTGGTTTTATGCAAAATTTAGCTACTTAATTTATGCAAACATGCATATAGTCCATGTTTGTAGATGGCCCATAAAGGAAAGGGTTTATTAACACCAGAAAAATGCGTGTTTGCATAGTTTAAGTATCATAATTATGCATAATACTAGCGTGACTCGGGCGACCGTAACCATGGTAATAACAAACAGAAAAAAGTTGATTCACCCACATAATTCACGATTTAAGATTCGCCATCACCAAAGCAAAACATTTTTGCAACTTTATTAAGTTCCACCAATTACCACTTCCACACCACACTCTTATATTTAATAACCGCATCGTTATAAAAATAAATACTCTATTGTACACATTGAGACAAACTTAAGAAAAGCTGAATGAACTTACAATGTTTTTTTTTATGTGACGAAGGTAGACAACTCAGCTCTCAGCCCACCTGATGGAAAGTAGGAACTGAGGCCCATGGACATAGCGATCAAAAAAATCGCCTATGTGCTGCCTACCTTGAGGACTTAGATGGATTGCCTCTATCTATGCCAGTAAATACACCGGCTATCTTAACCCCAAACCGAAACATACAATATTGCTATTTAGCAGTGTTGGGCAAAACGCAATTGAATTACTAATTAATAATTACAATTACTAAAAGTAATTGCAATTAAAAATTACAATTACAGGGAAAATTAATCTTCTATGTATATAAAGGAAGAAGCTCCCTGACAAAGATGCACGCACAACCTAAACCCCTGGTCCTAGAGACTCCAAATTTGGCACGTAGGTTTCTTTTATGGTATAGACGAGCACTAAGAAATGATTTTTCAAAATTCACCTTCTAAGGGGTTGAAATGGGGGTCCAAAGTTTGTATGGCGAAACGAGATTAGTTGGACTATTTTGTCCGAAACTTCGTAGGAGTATTCTTCAAAGTAATAAAGATATGTTGCAGGTTTTTTGAAAATGTAACCCCTGAAAAAGGTAAAAAGGGTGATGAAGTGAAAAAATCATGTTGGGTATCGTTTCTATGGTTTATCGGGACGAACAGAAAAGATTTTAAAATTAACGCGGTAGACGTGAAATACTATGTACACGGTTATGGTGTGATGGGGTAAAATTCGAAAAATATCAATATAATTTTATTATTTATGTTCATTTCTGGTTCTAGAGATTTCAAATATAGCGCGTAGGTTTCTTTGAGGGTGTAGGAGTGCTCTAAAAAAGGTTAAGTCAAAATCCACTCATTAGAGGGTGCAATGGGAGTCTAAAGTTTGTACGGGGAAACTTGACTATTTAAACTGTTTTATCCGAAACTTCACAGGAGTATTCTCAAACATAAATGACTAAAGACATGTTTTAGAGTTTTTTGAGAATTCAACTCTTGAAAGTGGTAAAAAGGTTAAACAGTAAAAAATAACATGGTTATCGTTTCTATTAGTCTATCGTGTCACTGTACCGAGGTGTACGTGAAATACCATCTCCTCTGTTATGGTCCCATATACGGGCTTGTGGGTTATGGAGAGGGGTATCGTTTTTGTGTTTATTTCTGATTAAAAAAATTGTAAATATAGCATGTTAACCAACGTTAATAACCTTTTAAGTGTACCTGAGTTTTCACGCGATAGTAATCAAAAGTACATAATATATATCTGTATCCAAGGTGTTTTTCATAAAGTCATTAGCCGTCACCATAAATTTCGTCATATTTGATCCAATCCAACTGTGTAAATCGATGTATCGGGATCCCAGAGGTTCTTATTAACAAACTGCAAAAAAGGCTGCCTATTAAATTTTCGTTTCGATATTGTACGTCATAAAAATCGGTGGTAATCTGAAGTTCTGACTGATTTGTTCATCATAATGAGAAGCAGAAGTCAAATTTGCAAGAAACGGTAACAATCTTGATTTACTTCAAATGTTAATCAGCTCGGCTATTTATGATCATCTTTGTAAGGCATGGGAAACGACAAAGGATAGTTTATCATCAAGACACAGCAATCACCTATGCGAGTGTGTATGTAAACTTTTAATGATAAAAAACATTTGTCGGTTACCAGGCCCCAATTTCACCACATTGACAAGTGCTACAATTTGTAAATTTACTGTTTCTTCTATCTGGGGCGTCTATAGGCTACAGTTACCGCTTACCATCGGAGGGACCGTGCGTTTGTTTGCCACCAACTAAAATTTAGTGCAGGAACTTTAATAAATCAGCAGTAATCAACTACTTTTTTGCGAAGCAAAATTACAATTGTCACAAAAAACACGACAACTGTAGCGAAATTCCGACATACCTATGCCGAACCTCATGTCAAGATTGAATGAGAATTGTACTAACCCTTGCGACAATTGTCACGGGTGTCGGAAAATAAAAAGTAGTTTGTTAAGGATTTAATAACGTTATTAGTAATAATTTTATGTTAGTGGCAAACAAGCACATGGACCATCCGAGAGTATGCGGTAGCCGTGGCCTACGGAGGCCTGTGACGTCAGTAACAGTGATATTTTACAATTGTCACACTTGTAATTATGGTGAAATAGGCCACAGATGGTAAAGATGACCATAATATGATAGCGGATTTTGATAAAAATCGATATCTGCTGAAATGTCAAAACGTTTCAAATAATGAATTTGAGGTCAAATTTGCACAAAATGGTCGGCACCTTGAATTTATATTAAGTTTGAATCCGATCTTAATAAAAATCGGTATCTTAGGATCCAAGGGGGTTTTTCATAACGATTTTGAGGTAGGTACAAAAAGTGAGAAGTTATCATATCTTAAATTTCTAGAACTTTGGTTTAATATTGATAATGATAAAAATCGATACCGAGAAGATGAAAAGTTCTTCATATGGAATTTGAAGTCAAAATTGTAAGAAAAGTTCGCCATCTTGATTAGGTCTTAAGTTTAATACGACCGTGATAAAAATTTATAGAACTCGGCCGAACCGCGGGTAAAAGCACCATACGCCCCACTTAAATCGGTTAAGGCAAACGCGAGATAATCGCGGGAAACAGCCTCGATTCCTAATGTCAAATAAAACAGCTAGGATTTTAGACAAGTCTGTCTCGACGTCGAGCTCGTTGACGAACGCAGCGTCGAATGTGTGAATAAGAGAATAGCATAGCAGTTCATGGTGCGGCTACTGTCTACTATACAATTATACATACAATACATACATACACGTCTGTTTCTATTAATAAATAATAATAAATAAATAAATATCTTGGGACATCTTACACAAATCGACCTAGTCCCACGGTAAGCTCAATTAAGGCTTGTGATGTGGGTACCAGGCGACGATATATATAATAGATAGATACATATAGATACTTAAATACATAGACAACCATGACCAAGGAACAAACATTTGTGATAAATAAATACACAAAGAATGCCCTCGCCGGGATTCGAACCCGGAACCTCCAGCTTCGTAAGCAGGGTATTGTAGTACATTTTCGTCAAGGTCTCGTTGGTGTAATTATGGAAACATTTTCCCATTACCGTGTAATACCATTATGGTAATTGTAAAACGTCCCTAGTTGGTTCAATGTTTTGAACTAATTGATAATGAAATGGCGTCATCAAGTGGATTTTCATCAGCATTTTCGTCCATTGCTGAACATAGGCCTCCCATTGGGACCTCCACATAGTCCACATAGGTACAATGGTTGGGAGCGACCTGCATCCAGCGTCCCCGGCGATCTTCATAAGACGGGACTTTACACACCCTTTTTTTAAATCCTTCACTCCTTTATTTATTTCAAATTTCACATCTCATGCCATGTCAGCACCTCTATAAAACAACTCGAATCGAGCCCCCGTGACATTCACCAGAAAAACGTGACCCCCATACACAATTACACATCCACTCTGTGCGGAAACTGACGGCAGCTAGCTGCAAGGCGCGCCCATACATTGCACGTGCCATCATTTTTGTACACTACACTACGGTAACAAAGAGCTATTAATATTTATAAGTGTATACCGTTTGTGTTAATGTCACTGTTCTCTTAGAATGTTATGTCTACGCCATGGATAAACATGACTATATATTATGTAGATGTCGCATATCCCTGCCTTCTCCAACACGTAGGTGACTATTTGACTACGACTAGCCATTACCAGAAGACAGACGTACCTCCAACCCTCGTCAACCTTCTGGACACCAAGTTCTCCCATATGCAGAAGGGTGACTCCACAAGACTGTAACCTTACCCATTCTTTTGGGTGTTCTTATATAAATTACGTAGATTTAAGTGTTCATATATCTAATTATAGGGCTAGGTCAGATATAGATACAGTGGTGTTCTAAATTGCATGGATAGTTTATGAATGAATTAGTCATAGTCATAGTCATAGTATCTTTATTCATAAACAATACAAGATTGTGTTTGAATTATAGTTTGTACATTGACAATAATTGTAACAAATAAAAATAATAAAAAAAAACCTACGTAAACAATTTCACAAAAACTTATACCTAACGAGATCAAGCTAATAACAATATAGAAACAAATCATAACTAAATATTTCAAATAAAATATAAATAAAAAAAAATAACATAACTCTATAATTCAATTTCCAAACACCTCGTCAATACTGTAAAAGCAATCTCTTAATAAGTATTGTTTTAGTTTCTGTTTAAATTCAGTATATTTTGATATCATTTTTAACGATTTATGCGTCGTTGGACTAAAAGTAAATATGGCGATGTATAAAAATGTCCACTTGCTTAAGTTCAGCCGTATATAATTTCGACGAAGTATAAAAATGTTCACCTGTATATTAGACCAAATATAAACATGTTGCGACACTAGACTAAAAGTAAATATGGCGATGTATAAAAATGTCCACTTGCATAAGTTCGGGCGTATATAATTTTGACGAAGTATAAAAATGTTCACCTGTATATGATTGTTGGTGGTGCTAAATTTGATCAGTATATGTATTATTATAATTTATAATCCTGGACCTATAGTAAAGAAAGTAGTCATTTTTATATTCAGACTTGATTAGACTTAGACATTTGTACACTTTGAAAGTAGTCATTTTTATATTTCGACTTGATAAGACATAAACATTTTTATAATTTGAGAGTAGTCATTTTTATATTCCGACTTGATAAGATTCAAGCATTCTAAAGTATTGGCTTTCTAATACTCGGACCAATTTTTATTTTATATGTAGACATTTTTATACATCGCCATATTTACTTTTAGTCCAACGATGCATAAATCTTTTTAACTCCTGAGGCAGTCTGTTAAACAATTTTACGGATTGATTTCTCAAAGAGTGCTCTTCTATTTTTGAAATTGGACGGAAGTTAACTTTTAAGTTTTTTGTGCGTGTGAGCATACGAAGCTCACATTCGTTTTGCGTTTCAAACCTTTGTTTGTGTTTTATTAAATCTGTGAGTAATATATGTATGTACAAGCTAGGGACTGTGAGAATACCGAGTTTTTTAAAATATTCTCTGCAAGAAACCCAATGTGGGATGCGAAACATTATTCTCACAGCCCTTTTTTGGGCAGTTAGAGCTCTATTTACATTATACTTAAAACTATTACCCCAAAACATAATACTATAACGCAATTTAGATTCTATTAAGGCATGATAAACTATTTTTAACTGATCTATATAAATTTCATCTCTCAGACTTCTTAGAGCGTAGCAAGCTGAGTTGATGACTTTTTCAATAGCATCCAGCTCCTGTACCCAGCTTAGCTTTGAATCAAGGCGCATACCTAGGAACTTGACATTATCAACTATATCTATAGTAGATCCGTTAATAGTCACATAAAGCTTGTCAGATTTTTTTGAGTTTTGTTTGAACAGCATTATTTGAGTCTTGTTAGAGTTAAGGCAGAGATTGTTAAAAGTAAACCATTGATGAAAAGTTGATAAAGCTAAGTGTACTATTTCATTGAGTTGTGTTATGTGATCAGCATGAATAACGGCATTTGTGTCATCAGCATACATTATTAAGTTACAACCTGGTACCATATTAGAGACATAATTGATAATATCATTAGTGAATATGTTGAACAGTATAGGGCCTAAAATAGATCCTTGCGGAACACCTCTGCCAACCTTCACTTGACCAGATGTAAAAAATTGTTCACAGTTGTTACACAAATCTTTAATTTGAATGTATTGATTACGGCTTTGTAGGTAATTTTTGAGGAGATTGTAGGTATTTCCCCTAATTCCATAAAAGATAAGTTTTTCTAAGAGTATATCATGGTCAACAGTGTCGAAAGCGGAACTTAGATCAAGAAATAAGCCTGCAACTCTCTTTTTAGAATGGACTTTCGATATTACGTCTTCAATCAAATGGTTAATAGCATCTGTAGTACCTATATTTTTCTGAAAGCCAAATTGTCTCGGGTTTATTATATTATGTACTTGAAGGTGGTATAAAAGACGAGATTTAATAAGCTTTTCAAAATTTTTTGACAATACTGGAAGAAGCGATATGGGTCTGTAGTTATTTGGGTCTGTTTTTATCCCTTTCTTGAACACAGGCACCACCTTGGCCAATTTGAATTGATCCGGAAATGTACTTTGTTCATAGCATTCATTAAAAAATACTGCTAGAGGTTCTGACAACAAATCAATAGAATCTTTAAAAACTGAGATAGGCATTTCATCGTACCCGAACGACCTTTTGTTTGGCATGGATCTAACAGTTTTTTCCACCTCAAATGAGGAAATCGGCCACCAATCAATATCTTTGTACTGATTTTTATTGTGTAGCTTCAGACAATGGCCTGCATGAGACAAATCACTCGTTACAATAGCCTTACTATGGTCGAAACGGTTAGATAATATATCAGCAACGGCTTGAGGATCATCTATAATTTGATTGTCAACTTTTAAAATTAACTTTTTCTGAGTAACACTAACCAATTTATTCCTATGTCTATTTACAACATGCCATATGCTTTTAATAGTTCCATTAGCCTTGCATATTTCCGTTTGTATCGCCAGTCTTTTTGCATGCCGAACAACTTTTCTAAATGTATTTATAAATTTATCACGGTATGCAATAATGGAGTCGTCACAAGCAGATTTATTTATGTTACATAGCACTCTCTTCATTTTACTGGCTACCTTTATGCCTTTTGTGATCCACTTAATCTTCAGTTGGTCATTAATTTTGATTTCTTTTCTTTTTTTTATAAAACTTTGCTGGAACACTTCAGACATTGTATTTAGGAACCCATTAATACCTATATCCACCCAACATGTCTCAGCCAACCTATTTCTAAAATATTGTGTACTGCTCTTGGATGCGAATCTTTTTTCTACAACAACTCGGGTACTATTATTGATCTTACTAATTTCTACGCTTGATCGACAAAATATGGCAGCGTGTCCATCTGCTAACCCATTATGGTCAACCCTCGTCGTAATATCAATATTGGAAGGCAAATTGGTTATAAAATTATCAAGGCAAGACTCCGAATCGTTACGTTTAAAGGTAATGTCATTGATGAGGTGTTTGAAATTGTAACATTTTAAAAGACTTAAAAAATCAGATCGTTGCTTATTTTCAACTAGTAAATTAACATTAAAATCACCACAAATAATAGTTTTTTTATCGAAAAGGTAATCCAACAAAAGTTCAAGTTGTTTAAGAAAAACGTCAAAATTATTATCTCTGGGAGTTCTATAGCAGCAAATTATATGTATGTTGGTTATAATATCCCTGATGCCACATATTTCAAAGCATTCAGACATATATAACTTTTTACATATTAAAATTTGGTCTGTATCTCTATTCAATGCTGCTGCGATTAGGGTGCCACCCCTTTTTTTCGTTGGTCTTGAATTAAAAGAGGCTAAGCTGTAATTATTTAAATGAAACGAAGTAGCAGAGTTTTGATTAAGAAAGTGCTCACTAATACATACAAAATCTGGTTTATAAGACTGTTCTTCAAGGTAAAGTTCGAGCTCGTTTACTTTAGTAGAGATACCGCATACATTTTGATGAAATATATTTAATACATCTACATGTGCCAAATTGTTACGCACGAAAAAAATCTTCGGTACTTGTATCACTACAGATCAATGAATTGCGGTTTTTCAGTAGCCATTGTATGTTATAATACAGATTTTTTATTATATTGTCCATGCCAGTGTTGTTTACCCTTCCGGTTTTTGACGAAAACATATCAAATGATACGTTAGCATTAGAGTCATACACATAAAAACAATCGTTACAGTTAGGTAAGGTATTAAGCAACAAATTATTAAAATATTCAACTCTACTATTAAATATGGGTTTGCCACAAATATAAGTCGGGCATGCTATGACCAGGTTGGTATATGTTATACTTTTTGATGCTTCAGATATGTAGTTGACAAGATCACGAATGTCACTTGATTCTATAAAATCCTCTTCTCCGATTAAAATAACACAACAGTCATTCTTTGACATGCCCCGAAGTTGGTTATGAATATTCTTAAAAATTTCTCGAATACCGCCACCTGGAGTGATATGATGGCAATATGCAGAGTTTTCAAAATAACCATTATGTCTTATAATATTCGTTATTTTGTTCTTATTATTATTACTTAAGATAAGCAAGTTATTCCGATCGTTTCCAACAGAAATAGGCGGGATCTTCACGATTTGTTGCGTAGGAACTGCTGGAGCTGGAGTTTGACATTCAGGTGTTGGACGTGCAGATGTTTGATCTTCCGGGAAATGAGGCAAACACTTAGGGAATGCGCTCTTTCCAGTTTTATTTTTATTTCTATTTTTCTTATTAGGTGCAGATATGATTGGAGAGGCTGGTGCATTTTCGTCAGAAATATTCTCGCAAATCTTAGTTTTATTGTGTACTTCAGAAATGCCCATTTTTAGTTCACGATTTTCTGAGGTTAAGTTTTTTATTATCCTTTCAGCTACCAGAAGCTGCTCTTTCAACCAATTTACTTGCTTCACGAGCTCACCTACATTAGGATTCTGCAAATTCGATTTCGGCTGGTTGTTGTCATTTATAAGTGTGACATCAGAGTTGTTGTTGTTGTTAGTTAGTTTTGAAGCTGACAGTAACCCGCCAGTTTTTCGCTCAGACTCATCATTCTGAATAATAGTAATATCAAGACAACTGCTTGAAATATCTGGAGTACTTTCTTCAGATAAATATTCGAAGGAATTGTGTATCGGAACATTATATTTTCTTCCCTTGCTATTTTCAGAAGCAAAAAGGGGCTCTAGTGAAGTACGAACCCGTTCGAATTCAGTTTGCGCGGCCACGTAAGCCGTTGTTGCACTTGAAGATGGTTGACTCGGGCTGGATGACAAATGACGGCAATCACTTCCTCTTCGTATTTTAGGCGTAGTACTTTTTTTTACGGGTATCTTACTCATGCATTGTCTACATTTAGTACACATCCACGATGCTTTACGGTCTTTATCCATTAAATTGTATAGTTTTTCTGTATTTGAACATGAGAGGTCGAATGTGAGCTTACAGCAGGAACACGATAGATAATGTTTATTTGGAATATAATTTTTACACTTTGCACAAATAGGTTTTGTTTTTGACGCCATTATATATAACTAATTAGCAGAAATATAAACACAAAAAAAAAAAAAAAATTTTACCACTTCCAGGTTTCGAACCCACACTCAACTCATGAGTAACAGTTCTTAACAGTCCATACAGTACACCACTGCGCCAGCCAGCCTTATACACATGGGCTGAAATATTGTATCGAGTCTTCTTTTAGCGGCAGTGTTATTCATAAAACAAGTGTTTTATGTATACGTATAATATGTTATAAACTTAGACCATTAACACATACAGTACCTATATACACTTCAAGTATAGCATAATCAAAGTTTAAGTTAAAAATTCACAATAGGTAATCACAGTATTCGAAAATTCAAATAGGGTCATTGACACTTAGGCGTCTTTTATTGTTTAAATAGTTTTGGATATTCGTTCGCGAAATTAGGCTACACAGCACTGTAGTTAGCGACAATATTGTCACTCATTGGCAATAGAATTTGTCCGAATATGATTTGTACACTATTTTTGGATATTACACTTAAGGTCATTGACTTTCGTGCGTACTTTCTGGCGGCAGTTAGATTGTTTGAATATTTTTGTTTAGTTCTGAGGTTTTATTACACTGAATTATAGTTTTTTATAGGTTTATGTATAGTTTTTAATCACTTTGCAGGAGTATGGCACAGTAACATTGGCGTTTTAACACGATATTCACAACATTCACTAGTGCCAATAGAAAAAGAGTAGGTAAGGGTGCACTATTTAGGTCTGAAAGTCCGTGTATCACCACCATTTTCTTGGATAACATTTAGAGTCACTAATCACATTACAATTTATTAAATTAACAAGTTTTTACACCATATAAGACACTTAAACTATTTTTTAGGAATATAATTCGCGGGCTCAACAATTCTGTGACTTCATTAATAAATTGTCCATGCAATTCTGAACGCCACTGTACAGAGACTTAAATTTGATAAATTAATGTAAACACACAAAATAATTGCATTGGCGTAGCGTGCCTTGTCGGGGCCCCGTATAAAAAAAATTTTGGAGGCCCTTATATGGAGGTAATATAAATTAGAAAGTTTTTATTATTTTTCCTTACATACTTAGGGGGCCCCCGTGGCCCGGGGGCCCCGTATAATTGATACGGCAGATACGGCAGTAGCTACGCCCCTGAATAATTGGTAACTTTTGTTAGTCTTGTCGCTTTGTACAGAACCAGAAGAGCACCAGTAGAACAGAATCCTCAGAACGTAATAGGCTCCTCGGGTCTATGTTGACAGGTGTGCCCTAAGGCCCTAACCGCCCTAACTAGACCCTTACTCCCATATTCATAAGCGTCTGCTAACTTAGCAAACCGCTAAGTATCGGTTGTCCCTTTCGGTCTTATCAACATGTCAACAAGAGTGAAAGGGATAAACAATACTTAACAGCTTGATTAGGAGGCGTTTATGAATAAGGGGGTTACCCTCTAATTCACTACATGTCGCTAAAAGTCGTCCTCTGGGTCCTCTAGATGGCGTTAGTACTTTTTACCAAACCCTCTCCCACTGATGTGACGTATATCAGAGACTTGTGCATTACAATGCCATTCATTACGATCTCGATGAGAATATTGAATAATATACACGTCTTGTGACCATGCCAGTGGGTTACATTGTTTTTTTCTAATCATCGACTGTTATGATTGAATTAAGATTACGTACACAAAACTAATCAAAAAAAAGTGGGGGGGGGGGGGAGATCACTTTGAAAAAATGGCCCCGACATACCTCCTTCCCTCTCTAAGCCCCCGCTGGAGACCATGATCTGCAGCCATAATAATATGCAGAACAGCATCAGGATGACCAGGATCCGCAGGAAGGACGCATACTTTATCCGCGGCATCGTTCATCGCTAGATGGCGGTGGTTGCTCACGTCGACAAGATGGCGGCGGCCGCCATTTTGATTCTGTAACAAGGGTAAGAGTTTTATCTTAGATTGATAAATTGTTGACAGCCTCAGTCAGTCACTACCAACTAGACATGAGCGCCGATGGCCAAATTGCCGGCGGCGGCGCGCCGGTCTAAATTGATCGGTGGCGGCGGCGTATCGGCGGCGTGGCCTTGTAAACAGTTGTTCATAGAGTTTATAGCAAAGCCGAAGGATTGACTCAAATGCTCTTTAACTATCGATAAATAATTGACATTTAACAATACATCATCATCAGCCTATCGCAGTCCACTGCTGGACACAGGCCTCCCCAATTTCACGCCACCGTCTTCGATCTTGGGCTGCTCACATCCAGCTTCTGCCATCCATTCTGCGCAAATCGTCGCGCCACCTTGCCTGAGGGCGTCTTACACTACGTTTACTGACACGCGGTCTCCACTCAAGAACTCGTTTACCCCAGCGGTTGTCGATTCTACAGCTAATATAACCAGCCCACTGCAACTTCAGCTTGCTAATATGGTGGCCTATGTTGATCACTTTGGTTCTCTGCCGGATAACCTCATTTCTGATTCGATCCCGCAGAGAGAAGCCGAGCATAGCCCTTTTTAAAGCTCGCTGAGTGACTTTGAACTTGTGGACCCGCGTACCGTCAGTGTCCACTTTTCGGCTCCGTACGTCATGACGGGTAGGACGCACTGATTGAAAACTTTTGTAATCAAACACTGTGGGATCGACGATGTGAAGACTCGACGTAGCTTCCTAAATGCTGCCCAACCTAGCTGACTTCTTTTATTCACGTCACCCTCGAAGTTGTTTCTACCCATCTGCAATGTTTGCCCGAGGTATACATATCTACTTCCCGTACTCGCCATTAATGTTGAATAGAATAGAATAGAATACTCTTTATTGCACACCTTAACAAAAAAGAAAACATGGTTAAATAAAACAAACGATTATCCAATTGAACGTTGATCCTTTCCAGCTCGGTGTCTTAAACATGTCCGCCCTCCATTGCATTTGAGAACAATTTCGGGGAGATAACGTTCCCTTGTGTCACGCCTCTATGAAATGGTGTAGAATTTGTTTGCTGATTTTGTACTTGGACGAACATGGTGGCGGCCTCGAAGAGACATCTTATCGCTTGGATGTATAGCCAATCAACTTGAAATCGCTCAAAAGGACTCCAGAACAGACCAGATCTCAATCTCAATCGAGTCAAAGGCTTTCTCATAGTCCACAAATGCTAGACACAGGGGCTGATTATACTCGGTCGTCTGTATAATTTGCCGCACTGTGTGGATGTGGTCTATGGTGCCGTATCCGCTCAGAAATCCAGCTTGCTCCGGAGGTTTAAATTCGTCGAGTCTCCGCGCAAGACGGTTCGTGATCACTCTTGGGAACAGCTTATAGACATGGCTTGGAAGAGAAAATGGGTCGATAGTTCTTCATCAGGGTTTTGTCTCCCTTTTTGAAAAACAGGCTGAACACACTTGTAATCCATGGCTCCGGAGTACTCCCTTCGCATAGGACAGCGTTAAAAAGCTTTTGCAGCTCGCTCAGTAGAGGGCTTACCTCCTGATTTTAACAACTCTGTTATAACGCCATCCTATCCTGGGGATTTTCCGTTTTTAAGCTGCCCTAGAGCAATCTCGGTTTCGCCTATACTGACTTCTAGCAGGTCTTCGGTGCAGTGGCGTATCAAATTGGGTCTAGAATCCTCATTTTCGGGATCAGGTCGAGATGCATGCGAAGCATATAAGTGAATAACCGGCTTCGAAGTAACGACTTCTCCACGAGCTGTGTAGTCAGCTTCGTCAGGTGGCTTCTTCCTAGAGATTGTACGAACACCATTTTCACCATCGCTTTTTCGTACATGCTTACTGATCTCTCAGTTTAGTTTAGAGTCCGTTTCCTTGACGAAGAGACGGGTTTCCACGTCGTCCCTACATTAGCCCTAACTGCCCTAAGGTCTCCCCCGAAAGCTTTGACTTCCTGCCCCCTGCGCTGCATTTCACAAAATCTCGTACCTTCCTCCCTGAGGGTGCAAACCACATCTTGAAGGTTCTGGTTCACGTCCGCTGTGGTTTCCGTCGTCAAGAAGAATTAAGAGTATATAATTATATTGGTTTCAATAATTACTAATACGCATATAAGAACTACAACCGAGTACAGGAAAACCAAACATGGCTACTAACATAAATGGATACATAATTTTGTAACTTCCAGGTGTATACATAACTTTGTACTCGACTGAACAACCATAATATTTGTCAAACCTTCTCGAAAGGTGATCAATTTACCAAGATTGTAGCTATTTAAAAACATTTAATTCTTGGTATTAAAAGAAGCGTAATTTTGTGATGCCTCATCAAGGTCACGCCGATTCCACGCCGGTGGCGGCGTCGGCGGCGGCGGCGCGTAATTTTTATCGGCGGCGGCGGCGCGCCGGCGCGGCGCTCATGTCTACTACCAACTAGGCTACTAGTTGGTAGTGACTCTGCCTACGAGGCTGGAGCGGTGTTTCTATGCGATTTTGTTACGCGTTTTTTTTTTGTTCATTACCATCACCACTTTATTTACCGGTTTATAAAAGCAGACTAGACTATTATGCCAGAATAGAAGACAAACATGCGTCTGCTAAAAGATAATCGAAAATAACTCCACTATTTATACGCAGTTCGTCAATAATTTGGGAATGGTAATGACTTGATTGTTGCGACTGAATAATCGCATAGAACTACCCGGAGGTTAGGGGGTTCGAATCCGGGCGAGAGTATGTATGTATTTATTTATCAGTTTTATCACAAATACCTGTAGTTGTTCCTTGGTCAAGACTGTCTATGTATTAAGTAAGTATGTATATGTATTTATTTATTACATATATATCGTACCTGTAACTTTTGGCACTGATAAAGGGCAACAAATTCAAATATTTTATGCGCGATCAACAATACGAACCTAAGTATTACTCGTATATTTTTTTTGCCCCCTTTGACACGGCTGTTGTCAGGGTTGATGGACAGAGTGTACCACATAGTTTGTATGACTATGAGTAGCTCATGAACAACGAGGTAATCACAGATGTCATATATACCATAGATCAAGCAAACGTATCTACTTAGCGTGTCAAATGAACTCAGTGAAATCCAACCAAATGCTGTAATTTCATGTCTCAAGTCTCGTGCCGGCAGCAATTTTTTGATTACGGTCCCCCGATGGTGTTATAGCTTAGTTTTGACCAAGTAAAGTATGACTAAAACTTAGTTTGAAGCGGTCCAGCGTAAGACCTAGACTTTTTGGACCAGATCATCTCTACAAGACTTTTGTAAAAGTAAATTTTTTTGACAGATACAAAATACAGAAAAAAAAAATAGTATTTTGATTTATGTGAGTGCATGAAAATAGAGATATCTCGTCCAAAATCATAGTCGACACTTAAGTCTTATGACATGTATTCTTAAGTTGTTTTATTAATTGTTGCTATTTTCTTTCGTAAGAACGCCAAAGGAGACGACGTAAAAAGCTGAAGTAAATCATAAGATTATTGTATAAATGGAAAATATACAAAAAAAAAATATCTTGCTGTAATTTTAAGTGATATTGTACATTAAGGTCGGAGCAACGGTTTGCTCGTTGTTTTTCATTTCGATTAAATAAATTGGTTGTAATATAGAGTAGTCAGAAATACAGGTAGTATATACAAGGCTCGCTCACTGGTCAAGCCGCATTAGGGCAAGTATAACAACAAAAATCCTGTTATAATCACTATAGGTTGACATAAGGCTTCATAATTAATCCAAATTGTGTGACTTGTCGAGTTATTACCACAGCAAATAACCCAAGTTTTGCCTAGTCTACTAATATACAAAAAATATGTCCTGAAAGGTATTTCTAGAGTAAGTTCGCCAGTGCTTGATGAGGCTCTGTGTAAACGACTGTTCTAGTGTCTATCCGGCGTGTGTTGTTGTAAATTAACGATCTAGTATCCACAAATTATGCTTGATTGACTGGGTTCAAAATTCCGTATCACAAAGTGACTATGCCATTGAAGTAAGTTTGACTTAGGTGGCAGCACTAGTAATGGAGTGAGACTCAATGCACAATTATTACCTCGTAAGGTCCAGCCGTTCAAGAAAAATATCCAAATATTGACATTGACATTTTTACTTACTCGACATGAAATAGTTTTTTCTAGATTGTCCGGTAATTTTACTATGACAAATTCATCGTTAGAATTGAATATAATTTAAATTGGTTCGCTCTTAGTAAGTACCATGGGCCTAGGAGTATAATATTTTACAGAAACTAGGGGCGTTTTAAAACCTTATGCTAAACGTCCATTACTGGTGTCTGTCACCTAAGTGTAAAACATTGTGCATATAAAACCAATGAGCGAGCATATTGTATAGACTCTGTCGAAGGACTGACATTTAAAAAAACTTAGTCGGTTCTTGGTTTGGATGGTAGACCTGTAGTTAGTATCATAAAATGAGGGACTTCGCTCGCTACGGCGGGCGAATGTAACGTTTATTTCAATTTTGGCAATGATTTCGGTATTTTGTTTGATTTTGTTTAATATGGCCGTCGCCGACGCTCCATATGGCTGTAAGTTATACATTATACAGTGTGTGGTCTTTAACACGGGAGAAAAATGAAATGAGTGACTCCTTAGACTATCTATCTATACATATAATAAAGCTGAAGAGGGTCGAAAGTCTGTACATGGAAGATATTTACAAAAAATGATGGAGGAGGTCTTAAAATCGATAATAGATCACATTTATGTAATTTTTAGAATTTTTGTCTGTTTGTCTGTTTGTCGGTTTGTCTGTTTGTCTGTTTATTTCACGGAGCATCACGAGAGAACGGCTGGATGGATTTTAATGAAAACTTCACCGTCGTATTCAGGAGACCTCGGGTCGGGACATAGGATATAAAAAATGGTCAAGTGTGAGTCGGACTTGCAGTAAAAAAAATAAAATTACAGTTAAATCAACCTATCTCAAAAAGTATAAGAGATATTTTGATCAAACCAGAAGTCGTTGAAAGAGTTCATTACTATGCATGTGTCGTCATCATCATCATCATCATCATATCAGCCGAAAGACATCCACTGCTGAACATAGGCCTCCCCCAAAAATTGCCACAATTAATGACCGGTCCTGTGCCACCCGCATCCAGCGGACTCCTGCATGTGTAAATATGTATGTGTAAATGGAACAAATTACAAAAACTGCGTAAATTATTTTAAGAGACATGACCAATCAATTTACAAGAAACACCTTAAATGTTATAGCCTACAACTATTCAAAAGTATCAGCAGACGCGACGCATTTGCCATGACTATTTGAGCAGGCGCTATATTAATAAGTTGAGGACTGCATTCTTCAACCCTCAACAATTTATCAACACCATTTTTCTCAGAACTTTATACCCCGTACTTTAAAATAATTGAACAAGGGCACACTTTCAACGGCTTTAATAGCTGATATCTCCAAAACGATCCGCTTAAAGAAAAAAGTTTCTATAATTTTTGAAGACGTTTCTTTTGATGTCTCATACGCTTACGATTATGTACAGTCGAGTTCATAAATATATGAGCAAATCCAAGGCTTCAAAAATAAATGAGCATAGAAAGATACATATTATTATGCATCTGAACAAATTTACCAATCAAAAATATGTGTACACTTATTACCTGTCAAAATAATCCTAGCATGTGTCAACTGAAAAGTAAAAATTATATAACTATGTGCAGCTTTACAAATATCAACGCAAAACCTTTTTCGTATATTTTGACAGTCATCAAAAAAAGTCTCTTCGGCTCTCGGTTTGTTAGACTGACAGCGTGGGTTAACCTCTCGGGCCTTCGGCCCTCGGGATAGTGTGGACTGTAGCCTCGGGACTACGGCCCTTGGTTTGTTAAACTGATAGCGTGAGATAACCTCGGGATCGCGTGAACTGTGTTCTCGAACGTACGACCCTCAGGTTCAAAGACTGACAGCGAAGGTTAACCCCTCGGGCCTACGACCCTCAGGTCCATAGACTGACAGCGAAGGTTAACCCTTCGGGCTTTCGGCCCTCGGGATCGCGTGAACTGTGTCCTCGAGCCTACGCCCCTCAGGTTCATAGACTGACAGCGAAGGTTAACTCCTCGGGCCTTAGGACCTCGGGATCGCGTGAACTGTGTTCTCGAACCTACGACCCTCAGGTTCATAGACTGACAGCGAAGGTTAACCCCTCGGGCCTTCGGCCCTCGGGATCGCGTGAACTGTGTTGTTGAGCCTACGACCCTCAGGTTCATAGACTGACAGCGTGGGTTAACCCCTCGGGCCTTCGGCCCTCGGGACAGTGTGGACTGTAGCCTCGGGACTACGGCCCTCGGTTTGTTAAACTGATAGCGTGAGATAACCCCTCGGGCCTTCGGCCCTCGGGATCGCGTGAACTGTGTTGTCGAGCCTACGACCCTCAGGTTCATAGACTGACAGCGAAGGTTAACCCCTCGGGCCTTCGGCCCTCGGGATCGCGTGAACTGTGTTCTCGAACCTACGACCCTCAGGTTCAAAGACTGACAGCGAAGGTTAATCCCTCGGGCCTTATTGAACTGTGTTCTCGAGCCAACGACCCTCAGGTCCATAGACTGACAGCGAAGGTTAACCCTTCGGGCTTTCGGCCCTCGGGTTCGCGTGAACTGTGTCCTCGAGCCTACGACCCTCAGGTTCATAGACTGACAGCGAAGGTTAACTCCTCGGGCCTTCGGCCCTCGGGATCGCGTGAACTGTGTTCTCGAACCTACGACCCTCAGGTTCATAGACTGACAGCGAAGGTTAACCCCTCGGGCCTTCGGCCCTCGGGATCGCGTGAACTGTGTTCTCGAACGTACGACCCTCAGGTTCAAAGACTGACAGCGAAGGTTAACCCCTCGGGCCTACGACCCTCAGGTCCATAGACTGACAGCGAAGGTTAACCCTTCGGGCTTTCGGCCCTCGGGATCGCGTGAACTGTGTCCTCGAGCCTACGACCCTCAGGTTCATAGACTGACAGCGAAGGTTAACTCCTCGGGCCTTCGGCCCTCGGGATCGCGTGAACTGTGTTCTCGAACCTACGACCCTCAGGTTCATAGACTGACAGCGAAGGTTAACCCCTCGGGCCTTCGGCCCTCGGGATCGCGTGAACTGTGTCGTCGAGCCTACGACCCTCAGGTTCATAGACTGACAGCGAAGGGTAACCCCTCGAGCCTTCGGCCCTCGGGATCGTGTGGCCTGTAGCCTCGTGCTGACGGCCCTCGGTTTGTTAGGCTGACAGCGTGGGTTAACCCCTCGAGCCTTCTCAAGATCGTGTGAACTGTGTCCTCGAGCTTACGGCCCTAGGGTCCATAGACTGATAGCGTGGGTTAGCCATTCGGGCCTTCAGCCCACGGTTTGTTAGACTGACAGCGTGAGTTAACCTTCGGCCCTCGGGTTTGTGTGGATGGTGACCTTACTCTTGCAGCCCTCCTGTTGATATACTGGCAGCGGGTATTAATGCCTCGGCCCTCGGGTTCGTTTAGATAGGGGCCTCGGGCCTCCGATCTTCGGGTTTATAATCTGACAGCGTGGGTTAACTCCTCGGGCCTTCGGCCCTCGGGTTCATGTGGGGAGTACTTGATTGATCCGATTGGCTACAGGATATACTGAATGCTCCAAGCTCTGTCTTCTTACAGCTTAGCATCGACCATAAAACAACATTTCGTCATAAGCCCGATTGGGATTTGGCCCTAACTCGAAGCTCGGTTTCAGCCTTCGTGGTCTTGACGCCTCACCTTTGAGCCTTGGGCCCTCAGGCTCGGTTTGTTTAATTACTGCATATATTAAATGCTTGGCACTATGTCTCGGTCTCGGCCATAAAGCCAGTATTTCATGAAAAATACGATCGGTCATCGGCACTGCTTGGAACTCGCCCTTTGCAGCCTTAACGCCTCGGCTTCGGGCTTTCGGCCCTCAGGCTCGACTTATTTGAATACTGAATAAATATTATATTGAATGCTAGAACGCGTCGGGCTCGGACCACTGTTCTGTTTTCTCATAGTTCGGCCTACGACCTCCTTACTCTATCTTATTTGACATGTATTTTTATTGTTTCTGTGATTGGGTCGGCCCTGCTGCAAGGCCGAATTACTTGGGCCCCTGGAGTGGGTTTCCGGGCCTTCAACCCTCTGCTGGATCGGCCTTCTTCCTCCTAAAGTTCGCCCTTCGGGCTTGCTGAACTACTCGGGATTTAAACTTTTCGCCCCAGCACACTGCCATCTTAGATTATTTTCCAACTTTTTCCGAATATTACTCTTTTGGGTTCCTCGACTCAAACCCTGGCGATAGGTTTTTGCATACACTGCACTGACGCTTACTGCCACGCTTTCAGCAACTGAAGTCCTCCGGTTAACTTAGGGTAATCCATGCTATGATGATGACTTTTATGACGCTATCAAGCCTCATCTTAATTTTTACCCTCAACTCCTTACTTACGCTATGCTTATGCTTTTTAGAATACGTATAATTTTGGCGTTTTGAAATACGACTATCATTTTGTTTGCTGAGGGAAACCACATTATTTTACTACCTTTAGAGATATCAAAATTTGCGTAGTATTTGGAAGTTAACCTCAAACGATAGGTACCTAAACCATTTATTTAATTGTGTATGATATTAATTTCTTTGCTACACCGAACACAATACGTTTGTAACTTGGCTGTTAATCTGATATCTTATCAAGTTATCACCAAAAGGACCAATTCTAAGAAACCCATTTACCAGACATACATTTGAAAATGTACAACACAGATCAAGATCACCGAACAGCACGCGTGCGAAGTCGCGGGCACAGCTAGTCAGCAATAATCCTGTAAAGGTCCCGGTGTTTCAAAGTGGTTAAGTTCGGAGATATTGTCATTCAAAGCTATGGACCTTTAGTACTGGATCTTGGCATCACGATGTCGTAGCTTGTCAGTCGCAAGACATCTTGATAGTATACCAGGTAGGAAGTCATAACAATAATTTTGTTTGCATTTTTACACTAATTTGGTACGGTTTTAAAAAAAAAATTGTACATTTTTCAATGATTCAAAAATGATAAGTTATTGATAACTTTTAATTCAAGTAAATGAACCCATAATAATGAAAAATACATGAACAAAAAATTACAAAAATTTTTTTTTTTTTTTTAATTACAATATGTGGAATTAATTGTTGATCAGCTTATTAATGCACCGTTTTAATTTTCACCCCGGTTGTAGGCCACACACTGTATACATATTATTATTATATTGATAAAATAAATTAATAATAAAAGCATTTAGTCGTTTTATTTCGTCACCCGAGTTTAGTGGCTACTGATACTAGGTTAAAATTTGTATTATTTTAAATATACAGAATTGAATGCCATTTATACTATGATAATAAGCAGAGATCGGACAAATGTGCGACATTGTTCGCAATAATATGCACATGACTACAAAATTGAATAAATGAATAACTAAAAGGATAATTTTCTGAAATTCTATGTCCAAGCCTTAAGATGATTATTTACAAAGGTTTTCATAGCTATCGGTGTCAAATAGGTATTTCTTTGAAAATTATTAAATGATTTATTATTTAATCGATTTTGGAGTCATGTCCTTATTATTGCGAACGACGACGCACATTTGTCCGATCTCTGATAATAATTAATAAGTGATATTTTTTTGTGGAACAAAACAAATGTTTTGATAAATATTTTGTTTTTTGTTGTTTTAAGTAGTCACACTACTCTATGACCATACTGTAAGTTTCGAATGTTGATTTCCCATACATTGTAGGAGTAAAACTACATATGAGCAAATTTTAATAATTTTATCATCATTCATTTGTCAGCCTCTGTAGCCTAGTTGGTAGTGACCCTGCCTACGAAGCTGGAGGTTCCGGGTTCGAATCCCGGCGAGGGCATTCTTTGTGTATTTATTTATCACAAATGTTTGTTCCTTGGTCATGGTTGTGTATGTATCTAAGTATCTATACGTATCTATCTATTATATATATCGTCGCCTGGTACCCACAACACAAGCCTTAATTGAGCTTACCGTGGGACTAGGTTGATTTGTGTAAGATGTCCCAAGATATTTATTTATTTATTTATTTTATTATATGGCTTTTATATCTTAGATGCCATACAACAAAGAAAAAAGCTCTAGTTCTGGGGGGTGGGGAGGTCCCACAAAATATTAGTTTAAATTATTATTCAAGTCTATTTGGGAATACACGTACCGGTCTGCTCAGTAGTTTCTTTTTATCATTAGGAAGAAGGTTTTTATTATTAAAATTCAAAATAAGTTCCAGCAATTACTCATGTTACAATTTTACTAACATAAAACTGTAAAATAAATTTCAGAAATAGTTTTAAATAAAGAATAAAAAGACACCTGAACATTGTTTACATTATTTCCAATGCTAAAACAAAATATTCTGGACCTTATCTTTTTATAACAAACTGCAATTACGGGGGTCATTTTACTGTCTTACAGATTTTAGTTTGATTTCCAATAAGTAATAATTTAGTATAATCTACTCAGGAGACAACATCTAATATTGATAATCAATATACCTACTACAAATACTTAATTTTTGTACATAAGGTGTACAAGTACAATAATTATACTACAGGTTTAAATTATGGAAGTAAAGACAAAACTACAAAATATTCAGAATAGTATACATTTATTTACCATGATATAACGAGTACACAATTTTATGTAACAACACAACATGCGTGTCAATATAAAAACTGACTCAATTCCGTAGCCCTGACGCTACACATTACAACCGTCGGGATCATATTTAGCATGGACTAATTGATCTACTATAGTATACCAATCGTTAATCGTCAGTAGAATCTAAAAAAAGTGTAAACAAATGTGTTCGTTTTTAGTAAAACGTCCCACTTTGTCGCTTACCATAAAGACGAGATTTCCTTGTATCTTCATATGAATAAACTGACAAAGCGGCTTTATGGCAAACGACAATGTGGGACGTTTCACTAAACTCACTCACAAATATGGCTGACTTTCC
>JALPQI010017427.1:0-25147 GCA_025490895.1 Thaumatotibia leucotreta | reverse complement strand
GGCTGTCTATAGTGTCTATGTATTTAAGTATCTATATGTAAGTATCTATTATGTAATAAATAAATAATAAATAAAATGTTTATTACCAGAAAAAGTATACAATGATTTCGGTTCACAAAAATCATTTGAACATAGATTAATATTAACATTGACAAAAACAATATCCATCGGGTCCAAACTAGGCACAGCCTGTATCTTGGAAACCGAAGTAAAAGATTTCACTAATAGAATTGAGAGTTTAACATTTCAAGACAAAAAAGAATAACATTTACAATAATTATATTAAATGGTACTGTTAACATGGGCGAAATGCATGCAAGTGGTAAGTACTAATCTATAGGTATGAACTCAACTGAAAGGAAAGTGCGTGTGTGTAATTGTGTGATTGTATGTAAAAAGGGGTGTGTGCAAGTGTGTGAATTTGTGTGTGCACTGTGTGTGTGTATACGCTACTTATTTAGGATTAATATATTAAATCTTCTGTTTGGTTATATGACAGAGAAAGAAGCCATTTTTTAACTTTAAATTTCAAAGCCAAGCAGGAGAAGTCAACGACGGCACACAATTTGGAAACCCTATTGTAGACCGTGGGATGTAGAAAAAACGGGAAACGCTTAGCAAAAGCAGTTCTAACGCAAGGGCAACAGACAGTCAGGTGCTTAAAACGCTTCAGACGACGTCTAACGTGGTCAGTGGTAGCAACAGCAGTTCGATGAGTGTCAGTAACAGCTTTTAATACAAAAAGTTGCCGAACCCTGAGAACTGAAGCTTCTTCATACAGATCATCGGTGGGATGGCGAAATGGTTTTCTAAGCATGACTTTTAGTACAGCACGCTGTGCTCGCTCTATCTCAATCATTGCCGTTTTGGTAGCGCCTCCCCAGGCCGCAATACAGTACTGAATAATAGCCTGGCAAAGCGCAAAGTACACCAGCAACAAAATGTTTCTGGAAGCCCCTCCTCTTAGATGTTTCATGACGTATATAATTTTTCGGACTCTATTAGATAATAAGTGAATGTGCTGTCTAAAGGATAGCTTCTCATCTATGTTCACTCCGAGGTATTTGACAACCTCAGTACGCTCGATGGATTCGATTAAACCGTGACTGTTGCATAACTTCAATAAATTCAACGAGACCGGAGCCGAAGAAACAGTTTTATAAAAAGTTAAAAATTTTGTTTTTTTTTTGTGTTCAACGTGAGTAAATTTTCGTCCAGCCAATCCGCAACCAGCGCCATGCCAGCCTCTGCCATAGAAACCGCCTCCGCCCACGAGGATCCGCTAAAGAGAGCCACAGTATCATCAGCGTAACATATTAATTCAGTGTTCTGTAACTGGAGTGAGAGGATACCATTCATGTAAATAAGAAATAGTGTTGGCCCAAGAATACTCCCTTGTGGGACACCGAAATTGATGGGCAATTCGCAACTTTTGTATTCACCCACTCTCAGATACTGTCTACGATCAGTAAGATAGCTTGTGAACCACCCCAACGCCGGGCCTCGTATACCAATATGTTCTAGTTTTTTTAGGAGAATCGGGGCCGAGACGGTATCGAAGGCTTTGGCCAGATCAAGGAAGACTCCAATGCAGTGTCTTCCCCGATCAAGTTGTTTAGCGACTAAGTTAGTAAGCAACACAACTGCATTCTCCGTTGATTTACCCCGTCGAAATCCAAATTGCCTGTCAGATAAAAGATTATGCTTTTCCAAGAAGTCTGTCAGGCGCTTGTTGACCACCTTTTCCAAGAGCTTTGAAAATATGCACAGAAGAGATATTGGACGATAGTGGTCAGGGTTATTTTTCTGACCAGTTTTGAAAATAGGTGACACTACAGACCTCTTCCAAACTTCAGGAAATAAGCCTTGACATAAACTTAAATTAAATATATGTGCGAGGGGAACACAAACGAAATCGCTTATTTTTTTTATTAATGTGGGTTTGTAATCATCGGGCCCAGGAGCACTGTCATTTTTTAAATCCTTTATGAGACGACTTACTTCATACGGATCTGTAGGAGAAAGAAAAAAGGATTGACTGGGGGTTCTATTCTGTCGACAGGTAGATGCCAACTTTTCTTGTGTTGTGTTGAGCCTATTCAAGATTCGATCAGCCAAATTTTCACCAATTGATACAAAATGTTTGTTACAGCCATCAAGTGATTCCTGACTATTTGTACAAACCTTCGTAAGGCCGCTAGCATCAGATTTACATTTAGAATATTCACAAACTCTCTTTATGGAGGTCCAGAGTTTTCTTGGGTTATTCTTATTTCGCTCGAGTTCTTGGTTGTCATATTCCGCTTTGATTTTACGTAGCAGCTGGCCATAAAAATTTCTGTAGCGCTTATAACTGTTTTTAAGGATTAAGTTATCAGGATCTTTTCTAACTTTTAAATGAAGGCTATCACGATGTCTCATACATCTTATTAGGCCTGCAGTCATCCACGGTTTTAAATTAAAACGGGTACGGCTAAGTTTGACCACAGATGAATTGCTGTCTACAGCTCTGGAAATAATACCATCAAATATCGTCGCAGCTCTATTAAGATCATCACAACCTGTGACGGGCGACCAGTCAGTATCGCGCAGACTTGCTGAGACCGCGGGGAGGTTGACACGGCAAACGTTGCGATCGAAATTCCGAGGACAGTTAGCTTGGGATATCGTGACCATTGTTAAATCGTGATCAGTGATCGCAGTTTTACACACAATACCCCTAGCAACACGATCGGATTTTACAAAAATGTGATCCAAACATGCGCTACCCCTGGTTGGAGCTGTGATGGCCTGCATCAACCCGTGGGAGGCCATTAGCGCCAGATAGTCACCCGTGACAGAGCTCCGAGCGTCTGAAAGCAAATCTATGTTTAAATCCCCTGCAACAATTATGCAGGAACTGTTGCTTACACTCCTCAGGGCCAAATCGAGAGAATGGTTGAAAGCATCGAAGTCGTTCAGAGACGGAGAGCGGTATATTCCCAAAACAGAGACATTGTTAATTTGGAGAAGCAAAAAGTCTGCCCCAACTACTGCTGGCTCGCGGACATCAGCACTCAGTGAGTTCCTTACATAAATAGTAACTCCACAACTTTTGTTCAGATGATCGGTTGTGTGAAATGAGTTATAGCCAGGAAGTTGGTTAATAATCAAGTCATCGTGAAGCCAGCACTCCGTCAGAACAATTACATCAAATGTTGTACTAAAACGCTTAAGCGCCACTGCAAAATCATTAAAGTTGTGCTTAAGGCTTCTTATGTTAAAACAAAGTAATTTGAAATGATTACCCGAGAGAAGTCCGGAACAGGATTCAATGCTGTTTGTTGAGTGACATTTTAGAGCAAACGAATTATCCAATTCAACCCCAATGTCATCGTTGAATGTTAGAACAAGAACGGAAAATAGAAAACACGTGGAAAAGTTCACTCAACAAGCAGAAACAACAAAATTTAATCAGAGTATTTTTTCGTCTGCCGGATATTAACGCTATACAGAAATCCAGTAAGAAATATGCGTATACGTGGTGTGTGTGTTTGAGAATATGAATATGTGATGTGGAATGTTGAAAATATACTAGACAATCTTCAAAGTTTGTTGGTAAGACTATTAAAACTATACAATACATTATTTTATAGAGCAGATTGTGAGGTTTTCGTAGCATTCGCTGAAGCTTCCACTGGCCCTGAAGGCAAGCCAATGCAAGCATCCAGATCCACTGAACATCTGATAGCCACAGCTGGCGCACCTTCCTTTTCTTTAACATAAATTGTGCCGTTTTTCGTCCAGCAGAATTTAAAATTGCAGTTTTTGGCGCGTAGACGAGCCTCACGAAATAACTGACGGTTCTTTTTTGTAAGATGGTCGTTAAAAAATATTTTCCGTGCTGGTCCAGTCAGTTCCATGTCCGACGTCGACAAATTTCGCCGTGATTTCGCTGAGCGAAGGAAGGCGTCGCGGGTGGGTTTACGTGTGAAGCGAAGTATTACGGGTCTGGGTTTATTGCTCTCGCTTCCTTGACTACCGCTAGATGATATGGCACGCTGAGGACCCGCGCGATGTACCACGTCAATATCGCTTTCATTCAGTGCTACGCCAATTTTCTTGGCAATGACGAGCGTTGCATGAGTCAGATTTTCGTTTGGGGCTTCATTTATACCTATGATTTCCACCTCGTTACGCAAATTCCACTGCTGCTGACTTTCGATCTGATCCTGAAGCATCACAATCGTGGACTGGAGCGCCGTGATTTCAAGATCCCTCTCGCATTCTTGTTGTTCCATAGCTAGGATTCTTTGCTCATGCGAGTCTAACCGATCATTGCACTTCGCTAGCGATGATGTCATTTTATCGATGCTACTTTTAAGCTCATTCATGTCTTCCCTAAGCATGCGTATTTCAATAGTAAGGGCACTTAGGGAATCACTCGACGAGCCTGCCATATTAGAGCAAGAGCTTCGGTTCGATCCTCGTGTGGTGGTGACATTCGGGTGCGGGGATCCACTGTGCATCCATGTATGTCGTAGGATGATTTGATACTTCGAATATTCGCGAAAATCCTAGGGGTTTTGCGAAAACGCGGATAATAGGTTAGGTTAGGTTAGGTTAGTTTGCAAAACCCCTAGGATTTTTGCGAAGATTCGAAGTATCAAATCATCCTACGACATATACATATATCGTCGTCTGATACCCACATTGCAAGCCTTTATTGAACTTACCGTTGGGCTAGGTCGATTTATGTAAGATGTCACAAGATATTTATTTATCTTATCTTTCTGTATTTCAGTCAGTATCACTACTGACACCCCTGGTCACCTCTGTCCGCGAAGCTGAAGATCTCTGGTTCAAGTCCTGGTAATGGCATAAAAGATTTTCATAGAAACGAGTGTTAGGTATATTATTCATCATCTTCAGCCTATGATAGTCCACTGCTGGACGTAGACCTCTCCTATTAACTATGCATATAGACGCATTAGGAGGTAAATGCCAACTATCGCCACTCTGGGCAAGCGGATTGGCGATCGCAGTAATGTGTCCACTATGATGACGCTGCTGCCCATCATCAATCTTTTATCAAATAATGGTCAGTGACACTTCAGTCCCTTAGTCGACTCTTACGACACCCGCAGGAGGAGTCGGGGTGGTGACAAATGTATTCTTACTGCCGTCACCACACAGTTTGTATCTATATGAAAGTATCTATTATGTATATCGTCGCCTGAAACCTCCCAAGCCTTAATTGAACTTACCGTTGGGCTATGTCGATTTATGTAAGATGTCACATGATATTTATTTATCTTATCTTTCTGTATTTCAGTCAGTAGTGACCCTGTCCGCGAAGCTGAAGATCTCTGGTTCAAGTCCTGGTGATGGCATATAAGATTTTCATACAAACGAGTGTTATATGTTTTTTTTTTCTAGATGAGGCCAGATGCAACCTTGTTCCGCCACTATTTAGATAAATATCAAATCGTTTCTGATCTTTAGCCTGTTTTTAGGGTTCCGTAATCCGTACAAAAGGTAAAACAGGACCCTATTACTAAGGCTACAACCACTCTCTTTCGGCCCGTGTGTCTCCAGGGTCGCGTTTTATAAAATTACAATTTAAAATTTTCTGTTTGTCTCTCTTTCTAACCAATATGTGCGTGCGTTAAAGAGGTAAACAGCAAAATTATAAAATGTACCCTAGCTGTAATTTTCACAGATTCTGTATTTAATATTTCCGCTATTACATCAAATGCTAAAAAGTGGATAAAGAGATACTTGCTAATCTCGTTTTTATGAAACTTTCATGCGCGAGTCCGATTCACACTTGGCTGGTTATCAGTATTTTTAATATTACTTATATATAGACTTGTAAAATATAATATAAAGAACCCTATTTTATTCCGTTTTCTTTGTACTTTTTGCTGTCTTGTGTACATATGGCAATATCGATAAATTTACATTCGCATCGCTCTTCCTCGACAAACATGGTTTTATTGCTTTTTCCTGTATAATGTAGCCTGGCCATAGACCACTACACTTAGACTCGTCTTGATCCCTTATTGGCATTTACTTAGATATTTAAATCTACAAAAAACTACCATGACTGCGGATTAATAATTTTTCAGATAAATAAAAATGCATTTTAATCACTATTGAGTAAAGTGTAAAAATTTGACAGATGGTGCATTCCACGAAAAAGGCTACTGTTGGAAACGTGACGGCTATGACAGCTACCTTAGAAATATATTATGGAAAGTGCGAGATATATCTATTAATACAAACGCCAAGTTATAAATACAATTACGATACAACAAATATTGTATTCCTGACTTTCTTAAAAATATGCGAAAAACGGCGTCACGTACCTCTCCTACTCTTCTCGTGGAATGCACCAGATAACAAAACGCAAAATGCTCATGAATAAATCGTTGCACATTAATTACATGTAGCATAATGTCCTATTTGTAATGTTTTCCAAGTGTAACTGGTGTCTAACTGTTCTTGTGAATAAATAAATAATAATAATAAAATAAATTGTTTGAGAATTTACTGAACAATAGAAGAGGTTCTCCATTAAACCCAAATACCACCTTACAGTTTAAAAAAATACACTCTATCAATGAATACGGTCCTACATGCTAATTAGAGTTTTTATGAAATAAAACTATGAAAACGGATAAACTCGCGTATATTGACTAATCTTAACTTCATTCCGAGGTTTCGCTACAAAACGTTTCGAACACTTTACAGGCTTCCTGTAAAGTGTTCGAAACGTTTATTTCATGTGTAATCCTCGCGGTAACCGAAGAAAATATTAGAGTTTTTATTTTATTTTAATAGCCCATTTTGGTGTACCACTCGCAAAAGCCTCCCCTCTCTTCCTCCAATCGTCTCTAGGTATCCATGGCCAGTTTCCTCCACTTCACTTCGTACAACGATAACTGAGCTCTCAGCCCACCTGATGGAAAGCAGGAACTGAGGCCCATGGACATAGTGATCAACAAATCGCTTTATCTATGCCAGTTGCACCGGCTGCCTTACCCCCAAACCGAAACATCCAATAAAAACCAATGAAACCTGATGTTGAAAACGATTCTACTTGTACTATAATTATTTTTTAAACATAATATTTTAAATCTGCATTTTTCTAGTACAGTCTATGAAAATAAAAACAGCTGACCTGGACTTGACCGCGAGTGAAATTGATCCCACTAAATAAACCTCAATCATACAAGCCAATTTTAACCAAAAACAAAGTTTAAAATGCCTTACTTTTGCTCTTTAAACATTCATTCTACGTTTTAAACTCTATACTGTATTATTAAAGTAGAAAATAATCCAGCAATATTTGAAAAGGATCAAATAGTTTCAAATGAAAACTTCGACGCGTTCGAAATTTAAACTTCGAACTGTTTTGTGAATGTTTTATTGGAAATTGCACCTTAACATTTTATATATAAGGTTGCTTCATTTGAGTATGTTTTAGAATTTACCCGGAATTTTACTCTGCATTTGGAATTTGCGAGAATTTTAACCGCTTCTGTTATTTCATTGATATGAGCTTAAATAAACATGTAAAACGCAAACATAGGGTTTTACTTACTTGAGGCATACAGAGAGAAATTATACCATCTCTTTTATGTGACGAAGGTAGAGAAGTGAGTTCTCAGCCTACCTGATGGAAAGCAGGAACTAAGGCCCCCATGGGCATATCCATATAGCGACCAAAAAATCGCTACGTGTCTACCCTGAGGACTTAATGGATTGCCTCTATCTACCTGTCTAGGTTTACTAATGTTTGGCAAATAATTTTTCCCAAAATATCACATCGCAAACTATTTTTCCCAAATTTTCATTTGGCAAAAATTCAATTGTCAAAACTACTTATCGCAATTTTACAGTTAGCAAGCCTTTTTGTTGGCAAGCGATTGTTTAGCAAAGAATTACTTGGTCGTTTTTATTTTCCCAAAATATTTTTTAGCAAATGCATCGTTTAGCGTAACATACTAATCCCAAAATATTGTATGGCATAAGATTTATACCGCATATACAATATTACATCGCAACGAATTTTATATAGGTATGTTTATGTTTTTTTTAATAAAAGCTCACACGGGGTTTTATATTATGTTGATAAACAATTAAAAGTTGGGTTCTAAACAGTAATTTAGATGAAGCTGATGAGGGAACGCAATGCCGAGGGAATAACAAAACAGTCGGTTCTGGCACTCGCCGGCCGCTGCCGCGGCACGCTCGCTTCGCTCGCTCGGCTCGTGCGCTGTATGGTCGCAGTTTCACCTAACACTCCTCCTCGCTTCGCTCGTCGTCGTACCTAACGGTGGCTCTGGGATAGTTTTTTTATGAAAATGAAAATAAAAATATAGTTTTTTTATCCGTGTGCCTTCTTAGTACCTACCAATAAAAAATATGAATAGTGATCTTAATGATGGATTTTATTTTCTCACTTCATTCATTATCGTTTTTTGTTCCAGGCAAGTTCAAGTTAAGGGTTGTGCAAAAAAGTACGAAATTCCTGTATAGACCTACGAACTTTAAAATAATATTACCTATAATTTGCCAGGCTTTTGCTAAAAGTAGAACTTGCGAAGTATCAAATTTGGGATTTTTTTTTTGGATTTTAACTTATGACAAAATAAAACATTTGCTTAATAAGCATTTGCTTAATAAAATCTTGACGAAGTGAAACTTTGCAAAATAATAATTTGACCAAATGAATAAAATGAGAAATGTAACTTTGCTAAAGATTTGTTTGGGAAATGAGACTATTGCGATAAGTTATTTGGGAAGTCATATTTGGGAAACATAATTTGCCAAATGGCAGTACACCACCTGTCTACCCTGAGGACTTAGATGGATTGCCTATAATATCTATGCCAATAATTATTATCGGCTATCTTACCCCCGAACCGAAACACAGCAGTGCAAACACTGCTATTTGGCTGGGGTAAGTTGGTGGTAGCTATCCGGGCGGACCCTGCACGAGGTCCTACCATCAGCATCTCTTTCTTACCCTAATGTTATTGAATTAAAAAAAGAGATGCTTATGGCGATTTGTTTCCTACTGTTAACGCTATAGTTGGTTTGACAGACTATAGTTCCTAATGGACAAAGTCAAAGGCATTTCTTTTTTCTTTTAGGCTGATCATCATCATGATCAGCCTATGATAGTCCACTGCTGGACGTAGGCCTCTCCTATTAACTATGCGTATAGACGCATCAGGACGCAAATGCCCATAATCGCCACACTGGGCCAGCGTATTGGCGATCGTAGTAATGTGTCCACTATGATGACGCTGCTACCCATTGGTTACTTCGCTTCTCCTTATTTAATAAGTACTTATTCGGTTTAATTATGTTACAACGTCTATAATGCTTTCACCAGAAATGAATAGCGAAATTAACACTGCAATCACTACTGGCATTGAATCGGAGAAATTAACCCTTTCACGGCTGTATAGATGTCCCGGCTGATAAGTGGGCGCTCGAAGGGTTAATAGAGATATCGAACGATGCAGTTATTCCTGACTCTACCATCATTTATCATTAAACTATATTTAAATCCTGGCTCAACCAATTAATTTTTTTTTTGTGAAACAACTCAAATTATATCATAGTCAGCCTCCGTAGCCTAGTTGGTAGTGACCCTGCCTACGAAGCTGGAAGTTCCGGGTTCGAATCCCGGCGAGGGCATTATTTGTGTATTTATTTATCTCAAATATAATGTTCCTTGGTCATGGCTGTCTATTTATTTAAGTATCTATAATATATGTATCTATCTATTATATATATCGTCGCCTGATGCCCACGTCACAAGCCTTAATTGAGCTTACCGTGGGGCTAGGTCAATTTATGTAAGATGTCCCAAGATATTTATTGTTTATTATCATTTATTTTTGTTATTTCAATTAAACAAAAATAACTATACAAGGCACCCCATAAAAAAAAACCCTTTGTATTATTCTACCACTTTATCGGCGTAATTAAAATGTATACTATATTACCTATTCAAAATTACAACATTCTAGTTCTAACGGTCATTGAGCTATGCTGCGGATAGACGGACATGGAGAAACTATTAGGACAGTAGTAGTTTCACAGAATTATATTTGGATAGAATAGAAGAAACAAGTTCATTCATTTGTATGGCGGCCAAGGGTGTAAGATTTTGTACTGAAGTTGTTACTTGCCTATGATTTTAAATATGTCTCAGGACCTTGAGTATTCATATTTTTTGTGTTGTTGCAATTAATATTACTTAAGGAGGCATTATTAATGTTTTTGTTCACTACAACTTACAAATTTTTACGCCCGAAAGCTGCAAGCTGCGATTAAAGACGGAAAACTCAGTGGGTTTCATTGAGTTCATTTGACACGCTAAGTAGATACGTTTGCTTGATCTACGTATATGGTATATATGACATCTGTGAGTAGTTTATTATGGAACTCTAAAAATTGGTACATTTATAACTGTACCTTCGACATTGCGTAAAGAGATGTGAAGTAACGCCCTAATAATGAATTTCTACAAAGTGTCGAATCAGGTTGAGCGATAAGCACTCCTAAAGCTAAATTGCCAAGCAATTAGAAAAGCTCTGGCAATTTCCTGTTCGCGGCTTAGATATTAAAGCTGAGCTTTTCGACGTGATGGTTCGACAACTTGTAATATTACTTTAACGAAACAGGACAGAACATAATCGAAGCAACATTTTTATAAGCTTTTCCTTTTCAGATTGTAAAACTAGTCTGTGGAAATCGTGAAACTATTACAACTATTTCCATTTACCCATTTAAAAATGAAACACTCTTTAATTGAAATGTTAATATTAAAAGCCAATGAATTAAGTCTAAATTTCATTATTGTAGGCGACATGAATATCAACTGTATAGGAGAAAAAACACTAGAGCGTGGATATTTAGAGGATGTTTTGATGTCCTACGATTGTAGGAATCTAATAACGTTTCCTACCCGAGTAAGCTCACACTCAGCAACGGCACTCGATCATGCCTATACCAATATCGATGTAGGTTTGGTGATGGCGTCCCCCGTAGTCACTAACCTCGGGGACCATTTCGCCGTGCGCTTGCAATGTTTGGATCAATGCAAACAACCGACATTACAAAGTCGCGTCATTAGAGATTACTCTGATACAAATCATATTAACTTTGTTCTCGCGATGGAAAGCATAGACTGGGCAGGTGCTGTGTCCAATAAAAATGCTGAATCACTATCAACGTACCTAACTAATTTAATATCTTCAAAAATAGGTTTGTGCTTTCCATTGAGAACAAAGCGTTGCTCTAAGCTAAGTGAGTCATGGGTTACTCAAGATCTTCTTAACATTAAATCACTATTATTCGACTGTATTAATTTGGAACGTAAATTTCCGTTAAACGACGAGTTAAAAAAACGTGTCGATTCATTAAACAAATTATACACCAATAGAATTAATCAAATTAAAATGAGTCACTACTGTAAACAAATGTGTACGACAAAAAATTCGTCTAAGGCAATGTGGGAAATTATCAATAGAGAGAGAGGGAAAGCCAGGCGTCCTATCGTAGACTTCACAGAAATTGTAGAAAGAACAGAGGGTGTGAAATATGCTTCGAAAAAAGATGTGGTCGATGCCATGAATGATAGGTTCGTGCGGGCTGCGCTGGCTTGCGGGGCGCCGCGCGCTGACCTCGGCGGCGTCCGCGCCCTGCTGAGCGCGGCCCGCTCGCCTGCCGACCGCTGCATGAGACTCGTCCCTTTCACAGTCCAAGAAGTTCACACCATTATTGCGACCCGTATTGCACATAAAACTACAAAGGATATCTACGGGATGTCTATGTCTCTACTACATTCGATTACTCACATTATAGCACCCGCCCTAACACATATGTACAACAGATGTCTTATAGAAGGGTCCTATCCCAAGCCCTTAAAGACTAGCAAAATCTCTCCACTGTTCAAGGGCAAAGGGAAGAGAGAGAATATTGACGGGTACAGACCAGTATCCATCATTCCCAGCATTGCAAAAGTACTGGAGAACGGCCTGTGTTCTAGGCTGACGGCATTTCTCAATACATCAAACGTTCTATCAGACCGGCAATACGCGTATAGATCTGGACACTGTACAACTGGCTTGGCACGCGAAGCCATGCGCAAAGTATTCGATGCCTTGGAAGGTAAGCAGCAGGTAGCAATGATTTGCTGTGACCTCTCCAGGGCATTCGACGTTGCTGATCACGGCGTTATAGCCGCCAAGCTGCTGCACTATGGCATATGTGGCAAAGCCCATAGCCTCCTCGTCGACATTCTGCAGGACCGATCGCAGGTTGTGGTAGGAGACGGGGGACAAGCCAAATCGGACCCACTAACCACATGTATGGGCGTCGCCCAGGGATCGTCAGTATCCAATATTCTCTTCTCGCTGTTACTGAACGATCTCCCTGAAGCCATTACAGCGGCAGAGATATTTATGTACGCGGATGACGTCGCTGGTATCGTCTCGGCGCAGAGTGTAGATGGGCTGGAGGCCCGCCTCAATGAGGCTGCAGACCAGTTGGCATGGTGGTTTTTTTAACCTAACGAAAACCCACTTTATCCACTTTCATATCGGAGGTCGAACACCTAGACCACTAAAAATCCGAGCTGGAAGCGTGGAAGTGGAGCAGGTGGAGGTCACAACATTTCTGGGATTTGAAGTGGACTATAAGCTGACTTGGGCGAACCATATCGAGCAACTCTGTGGTAAGCTGGGAAGTGCATGTTTTGCGCTTCGTCGCCTCGCCTGGGTCGTGCCCCGGCATGTTGTGAGAACATGCTACTTCGCAACAATACACTCGTTGTTGCAATACGGCGTTGAAATGTGGGGACGCGCCGCAGACTGGCAACGCATATTTAGAATGCAGAAACGAGCTGTGCGGTGTATAATGCAGGTGAGTCAGGAGACCTCCGTGAGGCCTTATTTTAAAGACCTGGGTATACTGACTCTGCCATCAATGGTGGTCCAGCAAATCGCGATTTATGTCCGCGTCAATCTGAGCCAGTACAAATCACGCGCCGACTCAGGCCGCTCACTACGTAACCCAAATCAGCTTGTCCCGGTACAACGAAGACTGGCAAGGTCCAATAAGCTGACCCACGTAATGGGACCCACAATTTACAATAAATTGCCGGAAAAAATTACTTTGGCACCTTCGTTAAAAATCTTTAAAGTTAGACTGAAACGTTGGCTTCTCGAACACACATTTTATAGCTACGAGGAATTTCTAAATATGAACTGTAACTAAATCGTTATTGTATGTAAATTAATATTACTGAATATTATTGTTGGTATTTATTGTTCCAAATGTACTTTTTCTTTATATTATTATATAAAAATGACATGTAATATTACAAATATTATGAATAAAGAATATGAATATGAATATGAATAAAACATATCTAGTGAAGACTTGTAACGAATGTTATTAATAAATATTTTCTTTTTTAGGGTTCCGTAGCCAAAATGGCAAAAACAGAACCCTTATAGTTTCGCCATATCAGTCTGTCCGTCTGTCTGTCTGTCCGCAGCATAGCTCAGTGGCCGTTAATACTATAAATTTACAATTTGGTGCAGGTATAAATTAATCATGTTAACATAGTGATATAATTACCTTAATGTATTATTTTGTGCTGTATGTTTCCCAAATAAATTAAATAAATAATATCAACTACAAAAAAAATATATTTCGGGTAGGTACCTCCGCAACTTGGTGAAACGGGAATGATTTTTTTATTTGCTGTAATCTTATAGAATGGGTTGTCATTGAATAGGTCTTTTAAAAAGAATAAGGGTCTTAAAAGAAACATTTTTTCTACAGTCAATACGTCCGCGTCCGTACGTAACGTTAGATAATCGCTCCAGAAGAAAAAAAAAATCCCCTCTAACTTTTGAATATTGATTTTGAATAGTGGGCTTATCAAATACTTTAAAATAAAACTATTTCGAACATAATCGGCGCAGCTATTTTTGAATAACTACGGAACCCTACACTGAGCATGGCCCGACATGCTCTTGGCCGGTTTTTTTTTTAATATCAGATGTCATACACCAAAGAAAAAATACCGAAATTTATCAACGCCGAAGGTGGGATTCTTTTTTTCTTTTCTTTGTTAAACCACGGTGTATTTGGATCACATATTTTAACATCTACTCAACCACTCCTGCCCCAAACTTCAAAATAGTATGAAATTTAATTGTACACGATTGTAAAAAGTATAACTTATAATGGGCCTTGTCACCAACTAATCTAAAAACTGGTTTGTTTTTCCACGTTCTGTGATCAATCAGGTTTTAAAGACTGATCGATCGTGGAAAGTTAAAACCAATCTGTATTAGGAAAACTAGCCAAGAGTAGTGTTTAGATAAAAAAAAAACCGGCCAAAAGCATGTCGGGCTATGCTCAGTGTAGGGTTACGTAATTGTTCAAAAACGGCTGGACCGATTATGTTCGAAATAGTTTTATTTTAAAGTATTCTATAAGCTAATAATTCATGATGTCATATTTTTTGGACCTACGGACAATAGTCCCACGGTAAGCTCCATTAAGGCTTGTGATGTGGGTACCAAGCGACGATATATATAATAGATACATGTAGATACTTAAATACATATATAGACAGCCACGACCAAGGATCAAATATTTATGATAAATAAATACACAAATAATGTCTTCGCCGGGATTCGAACCCGGAATCTCTTTTCGTCCTAGCGCGGCCTTGCGCTAGGTAGGAGATATTTTATGCATTGCCAGCAGAATACTAAAAAGGCTGAGACTTTAGATATTGACGTATTTTAAAATCTAAAACAATTTCTCTCCCTTGGCCTATTTCACCATAATTACAAGTATGACAATTGTAAAATATCACTGTTACTGACTTCACAAACCTCCGTAGGCTACGGCTAACGCTTACTATCGGATGGTCCATGTGCTTGTTTGCCACCAACATAAAATTCTAATTACTTAAAGTTATTACACCGTTGATAAATTACTTTTTATTTTCCGAAACCCGTTATAATTGTCGCAAGGTTTAGTACAATTTTCATTAAATCTTGACATGAGGTTCGCTACAATCGTCGTGTTTTTTGTAACAATTGTAATTTTGACTCGCAAAAAAGTAGTTATTTAGTGCTGATTTATTAAAGGTCCTGCATTTTATGTTCGTGGCAAACAAACGGCCCTTCCGATGGTAAGCGGTAACTGTAGCCTATAGACGCCCCCACTTGGAGAAACACTAAATTTACAATTGTAGCACTTGTCGACGTGGTGAAATTGGGGCCAGATATTGACGTATTTTATTATCCAAAAACAATTTCTCTCCTGGGTGCTTAAGACAAGTTGCCAATCGCTAGCGCTTAATCGTCAATCGTAAACGAAAGGCAGCTACCTGTCTTTGTCGCACTGATATGAAAGAGTGACAGAGGGGGAAATCTACGATACGCTACTAAGCGCTTGCGATTGGCAACTTGGCTAAGCATTCTGAAATCAAGGCACGTTTTTATTAATCGCGAAAATAATCAGTCAATTTCAGTAGAGAAGGGAATCGGCGGAATCGTTGTTTATCAGAAAGCGGGCGATCGTGATAGGCGATGATCAATTGAAGGACGATATCACAACCGCTTGTGAGAGGCAATTACTGATGTAGTAAGTTATCTGCCGACTTATAAGGAGTCGATCGATATAACGAAAGGCGTACAGTCAACTAATTCAACCCCTAGGCAACTCAGATCACCATGTCAAAGTAACTTAATAAATCGGATTGTAAGAAATCTCTTCATCATCATCTCAGCCATAAGACGTCCTCTGCTGAACATAGGCCTCCCCTCTGGATCTCCTCATGTACCCGTTAGATGCGACCTGCATCCAGCCTGTCCCGTTTCCCTAGCCGTGGTCTCCACACGAGTACTTTTAGACCCCATCGACCATCTGCTCTGCGTGCAATGTGACCTGCCCATTACCACTTCAGCTTGCTAATCCGGAGGGCTATGTCAGTAACATTAGTTCGCCTACGGATCTCCGCATTTCTGATTCGATCACGCAGGGAAACTCCGAAAATAGCCCTCTCCATAGTTCGTTCAGCGACTCTGAATTTAGAGATGAGGCCGATTGTGAAGGACCACGTTTCGACGCCGTAAGTCATCACTGGTAACACACATTGATTCTAGACCTACGTCTTAAGGCACCTTCATCATCATCATCATCAGCCTATGTTAGTCCACTGCTGGACGTAGGCCTCTCCTATTAACTATGCGTATAGACGCATTAGGAGGTAAGTGCCCATAATCGCCACGCTGGGCAAGCGGATTGGCGATCGCAGTAATGTGTCCACTATGATGACGCAGCTGCCCATCATCAATCTTGTAAAATGGTCAGGGACACTTCAATCCCTTAGTCGACTCTTACGACACCCGCAGGAGGAGTTGGGGTGGGGACAAATGTATTCTTACTGCCGTTATATAGTACTTAAGGCACCTTAAGTACTATATATCTTAAGAAATCTCTTACTACTTGTCATTTTGACAAGGTTCTGCTTGTCAAAATGACAAGTAGAATGATCTAATTGATTGAGTGAACGTCTGATAAAACTGGAACATAAGGTCTCACCGTAAGCTACTAAGTTATGAACTATCGGCTATAAACACGAACAAAAGATACGCACCCCGTGTAAATAAAAGAGACACGGCTGTACATGTACAGATAGCTATCAGCTATCACCGCTGGGCGAGTATCGCCGTGTTACTTTTGTTTACACGGGAGTGCGTATCTTTTGTTCATATTTATAGCCAATAGTTCATACACTGAAAAAAAAATACCAAAGTGACAAGGTTGGCTATATTACGAGGAAACTTTGATATATGTAACAAATCCTTGCTATCAAATTTACAAAACTAAAAAGGTTGAAGTCGATACCAGAGTTCTGGTTAAATCAACAAAGAACTTTGTACATTATACCAAACAACTGGTGAAATCAACAAAAAACTGGTGAAATCAATCAAATTAATTTAGTAGAATGCGAACATAAAAATTTTGGTGAAATAAAAATAAAAATTGTGACAGGACCCAATCAACCTTAATTTCCGGTTAGAATTACGCAAGCTCTGATAAATCCAACTTAGCATTTTTTTCAGCGTAGCTTAGTAGCTCACGGTGAAACCAGTGCCAAAGTAACCCGAGTATTGGTTAAGACTCAAGTTCTTTAAGTCCAGTTCTATGACTCGTTTAATTTTTACTGGACCGAGTTTAAAAGACTCTCTAGTTTTTAAAGTGGTGTCTTGAGTCCTTCTTTGAGGCTTACTAAGTTATGCATATAAAATCGAGTCCAGTTAAATTGAATATGAGAATCAAACCAAAGATATGACCGTTGTTTTGATCCTCATTTTAATCCTTTTTTTGTTGTATGTAAATAATGTTACGATTTTCATTATTTTTATCCAACGTGTAATAACCCTGAAATGGTTCCGTTGCCAGCAAGTTGGGGCCTGATGATGGGATCTTTGAGAAATCGGTTGGTTTTTTTTTTATTTGGTGATAGAAATAGTCAAACTAAATTTTATATTGTACTTTCACTCCGTTCCGTCAATGTGCTGTTGAAAGACAAATGTAGTTACAACATAATTTATAGGCACCCGTATACCTACTTTCAATGGTTAAAAATACGACTTTGAAGAAAGTATGTCGAAACGTACCCGTATCATTTTATTCGTAATTAAAACACAGTTAAGTTCAATTAGTATAGCCGTGTTAAAACGGCAGTGAATACATATTAAAATATTATCGAACCGCGTTACACGCGTATTTAAATCGATGATTTCTCAACATGTTTCGACCCATTAAGAGGGTCCTCGTCCGAAGCACCGTTGGTCAAAGCCTGACGCGTACTGCGGGCCTGTGGAGGCGATACAAGGAAAGATCTATTCTAAATATTACTTTTGTCATAAAGGGGGTTTCACTCACTACATGACTTGCTAATATAATGCAGTGAATACTTTATCAACTCTACCAGTGGGTGTAGTAAGAGTCGACTACAGGATTAGTTCTGACCATTCATTTATTGATAATGGGCACCATCATAATATTGGACTCACTACTGCGACGTCCTATCCGCTTGCCCATCGTGGCGATTATGGACCTAATGCGTCGATTTTTAGGGTTCCGTAGCCAAAATGGCAAAAACGGATCCCTTATAGTTTTACCATGTCCGTCTGTCCGCATTTATAGCTCAGTGTTAATTTCTAGTTAATACTAGAAATCTGCAATTTGGTACTAGTATACTATATTATATTTCGCAACTTCATTCTTTGCGATTTATTGTTTACATATTGTAGTTACGCCCCCACGCATTAGCCTTGCACGTTTTTTAAAGTCTTTTTCATATTTTTTTTACTGGCAACACTAAAAAACTTGCTCCCATCCCCTACTCCAGCATTATGGTAGGTCCCTCAACCGCCATTTTTCAATCATTCAACGGTTCCGTGCTCAAGCCTTCGCACGTCACGCAACACTTGTCAACCATCAATATGAAGAGGACACGAAGAGACACCGATGATGAAGAAGATATTCGAAACAAAATCAAGAAATTGGAGCGCAAACTTTGGCAGAGGTCTCGGCGCCGCATAATTCAATGCCAGACTCATCAGATGATGATAGCAACGGTAAGTTTAAAAGACACGTGGAATTATAAAAAGTGATGCGTACTGCTAATATTGGGCTGTTACTGTCACGTTAAAAATCGATGCGAGCTACTATCCTGGGTTGTCTCTGTCGAATTTCAAAAAACCACAACACTATTGTTGTAAAAAGTTAAATGTAATGCGAGAAACTATCCTGGGTTATCTCTGTTACAAAAAACAAGCTAAAAATTTTGCTGCACACGTTTCAATAAACGTTTTTTGTTCGAAACAGGCGAAAACGGGTCTGTTATGGCGGACAATGACCCACGTGCTTCACGTCGAGCCTCATGGAGTCAGAGGGTACAACAGTGCGCTTCACCTGTCCCGAGTGTTCCGGGATCATCGCGCCAGGAGCCTACAGCTGCTGCGCCGTCCAGCCACGAGCCTGTGCGCCCAACATCTCCTCAGCCAGGCCCGTCGTCTGCGCCACATCAGTATGTACCTAATGTACCTGCAGAGCCCGCACAGCCAGCAGGGCCCACGCAGCCAGCAGAGCCCGCGCAGCCCGCCCAACCTGCGGAGCCCACACCAACCTCGCTCGAGGACGTAGAATCAGACGAGGATATCCTCAATTTACTGGGCGATGCTCCAAAAGTAGATGCACCTTTAGGAAAAGGCATTCACAAGGACGTAGCTTCTAGATGGCAGGAAGTATTAAGCAAAGGGCTACAAAAAGAAGTTAAGGACAAGTTAACTGAAGAATACTTAATACCTAGCAATTGCACTTTGTTAGTTCCTCCCATCTTGAACCCTGAAGCAAAAGCGGCGTTACCTGAAGCCTTGGTAAAGAGAGATACCTCTTTAATGATTAGACAAAAACAAATAGCACTTGCGTTATCCGCACTCTCGCAAGCTATGGATATCCTAATAAAACAAAAATCGGCATCTCCTGACATACTGAAGCCTATAAGCGACGCATGTCGTGTTCTGTGCGATTCCCATTTCACAGAAACAAAAATCAGACGAAATTTTGTAATTTCCGCTATAAACACCGATTTAAAGGATACTTTGATTAATGCTGAAAGGGATGAATTTTTATTTGGCGAGAACGTGTCAGAAAAACTAAAAGCTGCGCAGACTGTACAAAAATCAGGAGATACATTAAAAAACACACAGAAACCATATAATCCATTTAATAAAGCAAATTTTATTAAGAAAAACGGATATCAACAGAAAGGGAATTTAAACTACAACACCCCGTATCGGAAGATGAATTACAACAACAAGTCGGATGCGGGGCGACCTGCTCGCAGCAGCGCGGCCCGCGGCGGCGGCACCCGCCAGCAGGTACAACACCCGCTACCGGGCCCGGGAGCGCCAGCACGAGCGCGAGCGCACCCCTCCGCGGAGATACCAGCGGAGACAATAGACCACGAGGTTACATACGCTGGCCGCTTGCAGCACTTCACAGCAGCCTGGGCTGATATCACTAATGATCCTATTATCTTATCGTGGACACAGGGTTATAAGATACCATTTTTATCTCCTCCAATTTGTCACGATCCTACTTCAGTGTATTCAAAATCAGAGCAAGAGAGATTTGATTATAATAAATCTATTAAAAAACTATTGGAAATAAACGCAATTTCAATATGTAAACATCACCCTGACGAATTCATATCTAGCGTATTTTTAATACCTAAGCCTGACGGTAGTAAAAGATTTATTTTGAATTTGAAACGTTTAAATGAATTTGTAAAAACAACCCATTTCAAAATGGAAGATTATCGTACGGCATCAAAGTTAATTACAAATGATTGTTATATGTCGACAATTGATTTAAAAGATGCATATTATCTCATTCCCATTTATGAACCTCATAGAAAATACCTTCGGTTCATGTTAGATGACGTTTTATACGAATTTAATTGCTTATGTTTTGGGTTATCGAGCTCACCGTACGTCTTTACAAAAATTCTAAAACCAGTATATGAATACCTCAGAAACGAGAAGTACCTATCTTGTTGTTACTTAGATGATACCCTCTGTTTCGGAAAAACGTACGATGAATGTTGTCAAAATGTTAATTTAACGGTTTCTACATTAGAAAAGCTTGGTTTTCTTATTAATTATGAAAAAAGTTCCTTGATCCCTAGTACCAGTTGCAAATTTCTAGGATTTATATTTGATTCGAAAAGTATGCAATTAAAATTACCCTCATCAAAAATAAATAAAATTAAAGATAATATCAATTCATTTCTTAATCTTAATAAATGTAAATTACGCGACTTTGCTAGACTGATGGGTCTTCTTACTTCTGCTTGTCCTGCATTGCAATTTTCCTGGTTGTACACCAAATTGCTTGAACGACACAAGTACTTGTGTTTACTTGATAACCCAAGTTACAATGCAGTTATATCAATCCCAAAACACTTGCATTCTGATTTAAAATGGTGGACACAACATGTAGATCGTAATTTCAACCCTTTTAGATTTAATGAATTTCAAATAGAAATCTATTCCGATGCTTCTAACACAGGATGGGGTGCTTACAACAATGGTAAGGAAGCTCACGGGTATTGGAAGCAGTCGGAAAGATTATCTCACATTAATGAGCTGGAAATGAAAGCAGCATTTTTTGGCTTAAAGGTTTTCGCTCATGATTTGTATGATTGCGAAATACTATTACGTATTGATAACACCACTGCCATATCATGTATAAATAGAATGGGCAGTGTGCAATTCGAGCATTTAAACTCGATTGCAAGAGAGCTATGGCAGTGGTGTGAGGTTCGAAAAATAATGGTTTTCGCATCATACATAAACACGAAAGAAAACATTCAGGCTGACGAACTATCACGTAAAAAATTTAGTGATACTGAATGGGAATTAGGAGATTATGCTTATGATCAAATAAAACAAAAATTAGGTGTACCAGAAGTAGATTTATTTGCCAGCAGAAGCAATGCAAAATGTCAAAAATATGTTACATGGAAAAATGACCCTGATTCTTGGAAAATAGACGCTTTTACAATCTCTTGGAGCAAACTATATTTTTATGGTTTCCCTCCATTCGCATTGGTTTTAAAAATGCTTCAAAAAATCATACATGACTGAGCTGAGGGCATCGTCGTTGTTCCGAATTGGCCAACACAACCTTAGTTCCCATTATTTAAGCAATTAATAGTTTCAGAATCCATTTTATTTGATCCAAATATTTATTTGTTGCAATCTCCTTTCAGAGCAACCCACAACCTTCACAAGACTCTGTCGCTAGTTGCCGCCAGATTATCAGGAAAGCACTATTAAAAAGATCATTGACCCCTAGATCTGTCGAAATAATGTTGTCATCTTTAAGCGATAACACTTACAAACAATATAATGGTTGTATACAGTCATGGCTTACCTTTTGCAAAAACAATGGATATGATTATGAAAATACTTCTGTAGATGTTGTAATTAATTTTCTAACTGAAATATTTGATTCAGGTGCCAAATATGGCACTCTTAATAATTATAGATCTGCTTTGTCTTTGTTATTAGGAAAAATCTTTGATGATGAAAAAATCAAACGTTTTATGAAAGGTGTTTATAGATTGAGACCTACGGCTCCCAAGTATAATTTAACGTGGGACCCTAGCATAGTGCTAAATTTTCTGGGTCAAAAATGGCCTAACGAAGGTCTAAATCTAGAAACACTTTCCAAAAAGACACTCACTCTGTTGGCTTTAGCTACTGCACACCGTGTGCAGACTTTTTCACTGATTCGAATACAAAATATTGACACTTATACTTCTGAAATTGTTATCAAAATACCTGATATTATTAAGACTTCTCGACCAAATGCTTCCCAACCAGTGTTACGACTTCCATTTTTTAATGATAAACCAGAAATTTGTCCCGCTAGATGTATTCAGACGTACATAAATAAAACTAATTCACTTCGCAGTTCAGATAACAACGCTTTATTTATTAGTTATAAAAAACCACATTTAAAAGTATCTTCACAAACATTAAGCCACTGGATTAAAGATACACTTCACAATAGCGGTCTAGACACAAAGTTATTCACTGCACATAGTACTAGGCATTCGGCCACTTCTACAGCCAACAAAATGGGTGTTAGCCTAGGCATTATACGCAAAACTGCAGGTTGGAGTGATTCTTCTTGCGTTTTTGCCAAGTTTTACAATAAATAAATTGTAAATGATTGTAATAAGTTTGCTCGAGTAATTCTCTCATCAGCAATGAATCTGTAAAAGAAAATAATGATTATTGTAACTTATTGGATACAATTATGAGTAATAAATAACAATAAATAAATAATGTTTTTATTACATAACCTATACTTACCTTTAAAGCGTACATATGCTTCTTTCCCAGTATTTAATTACTTGTTTTACATTCTCAATGAGTGAGAATTATTTCACAATTTGTGCTCTGAACATCCTACAATATGTAAACAATAAATCGCAAAGAATGAAGTTGCGAAATATAATTGATGATCAAACGAACTTACCAAGTGAAGTTCGATCACAATTATGTGAGCAACTTCATTCGACGCGATTTATCACAACCCACCCTCAATATTCGAGAATATTGTTGACTATACGTCACCCTACCCGATCTAAGACAAATTGGTGAAATACATTCTCGATACTTAAGCTGTAAACAAAATGATTGAAAAATGGCGGTTGAGGGACCTACCATAATGCTGGAGTAGGGGATGGGAGCAAGTTTTTTAGTGTTGCCAGTAAAAAATATATGAAAAAGACTTTAAAAAACGTGCAAGGCTAATGCGTGGGGGCGTAACTACAATATGTAAACAATAAATCGCGTCGAATGAAGTTGCTCACATAATTGTGATCGAACTTCACTTGGTAAGTTCGTTTGATCATCAATAATTCATGCTAACAAAATGGTAAAATAAAAAGTAAGTAGATTTTTCTAAATCAAGTTGTATTGGCATTTCTCTGGATTTATCATTAATTATAAAAAAAAACATAACCATTGTCGTTAGATTGGTTTGTAGAGACAAGAATGTAGACCGTTAAAAAAAAACACCTGAAACGTATGATTATACGAGTTTCTTAAACATGATTTGCTATTTTTATATCTACGGCGTCATCTGACGATACGACCATGTTTTTGGACTGGGTTTTTCATTCAAGGGAATTCCAATAGAATCTGGATGCTTAGCCAAGTTGTTAATCGCTAACGCTTAGTAGCGTATTGTAGTTTTCCTTCTCTGTCACTCTTTCATATTAGTGCGAAAAAGACACTTAGCTGCCTTTCGTTTACGATTGACGATTAAGTGTTAGCGATTGGCAACTTGGCTAAGCACCCTGATGTTTAATACCTGATGTTTAATACCAGTATTTTCTACGAAAAAATCCGCCTGGCCCTTATTCTTTAACCGCGTGTGTATGTAGTACATAGGCACTTATATACCTAGTAAACAAATTGTAAACATAACCGGAAGTCGATCTGACGATTAAAACACAGTTTACTTGAGCATTGTCTGTTAAAAGATAAGATAAGGAACAATGGGTGATTTAAATAAGAACGGATATTAATTATTTCTTCATAAAGCCTAGCTGAGACATAATTATTGTTTGTTTATTATTGCTCCTATAAATACTCATTATATTATAATACGGTGGCCATTCAGTACTCATACTAGTTATGACTTTGCGAGTTTCGGTAACGTTAGGTTTCGCTCGATACGTAAATATCATGCCATAGCGCTCGCTCCAATATAATTATGTCACTGCGAGCGTGATAGAATGCATTAAGGCGAATTTCGACGAATTTCGTTTAGTGTAGTGAATAAATTTCGTAAAATAGGGATAGAATGTGCATTCGCACGTTTGGTGTAAATTCACCTTTACGTATTGAGTAAAACGTAACTTATCCTTAACTTTCCAACTCATGCTACGGCTACAGTATGCTTCCATAACTCAGAGTGGGAGTAGAGCTCCAAAGAACGTAAGTTTTAATATGAATGCACATAATTCGTCAGTTGTAATATGAATTAATGTAACCACCAAATGACGATTTTTCAGGAGGGCCCAAAAACGAATTTGACATTTATAAAGTATGTTGTATCTTTTTAGTTAATTATCCTATTGAAATGATGTTTATCTTGTTTGTTTTATTTTTGAAAGGTTTATTTGACACACCGTTACTAACTGCGGCCACCGTTACAGTTCAGGAAATGGCTGGTGCTTACATTAAATATTTTTGAAAAAAATTGGATATACGTTAATTATTTAATGAAAATCATCAAAAGTGGATTTCATACTTTAGTGTAACTCACAAATTGAAACCGAATTGCTTATGAGCCATACAATACAGATGGTGCTTACAGCATTGACATTTATAAAAATATGGTGAGTACATTAGAAAAGTCATATTTTGTAAAAAAACTAAACATAGAAACCTAATAAAATGGCAAAGTTTTTGTTAACGTATTCGACATTTTTTTCTGGATATTATAT
>JALPQI010017426.1:0-23412 GCA_025490895.1 Thaumatotibia leucotreta | reverse complement strand
GTGTTATTTCGACGATCCCTTATCTGATCCTCTGTTTCCCGTGTTTTGTTCGTCAAACCCATTTTATCGTTAAAATTAGGTCATGGTCCGCATTCAATTAAGTAGTTACAACTCATTAATCGAATAAGGACCTAATATGACGAAATGTCGTTATCAATTCAACTTTACAGAAATTTCTTATCAATTTGGTTTTAGTCCGAAAAAAGTTTTTTAATTAAATTCATCCGGTCCGCGGGTGAACCTAGAGCTGGCTCGTTCCTCTCCCAACGAATTGGCATTGCCATTCAGCGAGGCAACGCAGCCAGCCTTATGGGCACTTTGCCCAGTGACAGCGATGTGGGAGACATTTTGTATATATAGTTTAGGTCCCCGTTAGTCCTTAAGGTAGGCTTAGTTTAGCATAGTAGTTTTTGTTTTTATTTTTATTTTTGTTAGTCCATTGTGTATTTCAAAATAAATTTAGAAATATTAAATTTCATTAATTTTTCCTACGATTACCACGATAGTTTCTCATGACATAAAACTATAATTACTTATGTGACTGTCATCCGTAGACCATGAAACCTGTAAGTTATTCGAAACGTCGGAATGTAATTAAATTAATTAATATAGGTATTTATTATGTCCTTGTATTAACCCCCCGTTAAATTTAGACTACTTAGAAATACGAGGATTGCCGAGTTACATTAAGGAAATTGAAACATTGTATTAACGTATTCAATACAGCTAGAATTTGTTTGGAAACTAGGCACATGAGATTTATGGACTTGCCTTCCTGCCAGACGTCTACACTTTCCGCACCGCAAATAAAATAAAATGAACGAAACGCAATGAAATTGCGCCTAAATTAAATGTTAATAATGTTTCGCGAAAATACATATTTAATAAAATTTTAAACACTTAGGTGTGTTAACTAAAATAAATTTAAGTTAACTAGAATATAAATAATTATAACTGAATATTAAGTTGGTAGTAATTTGGTTTTAAATACTGGTAGATGGTCATAAAAGATGTCAATGAAATTTTTGTGAGCGGCAAGACTGTTGTAGCTCGCACATATTCGTACCACAGGGGCTTGTCGACCAAGATTTGTCCTGGTTACTGGTATGGAAAAGGGTTTAGCGATTGGCCGTCGTGGGTGGTCACCCTTGACTTGAAGGTTGCCGGGCTATATGATCTCGGAAATATAGACTGTAGAGTAGTGTTCAGATATTTTTGAGCGCTCTGGACGCTACGATATATCTGATGGCGACTGTACACGGTGACTAAGCGTTATTGTCGTAAAATACGTGAGACATTATTTGATAGATGACGTTTAAAGATTAGATAAAAATTGTTAAATTGAAGTATTGTACTCGTATTGGAAGAGCGGGTATACTAAAAATACGAGTATGACATAGTTCAATAGGTTCAATTTATAACTGTCATATACATTTAAGTAAATTAATCATTGTGTGAGGGTAATTTCTTTCAGCAGCACGGTGACGGTTTTAATAATAAGTATATTTGAATTGTCACCACCTCAAGGTATCCTAGGAGTCGACTAAAGCATTGAAGTTTAACTGATCATTCACTTAAGTTGCATTCAGATTCAGACCAAACGAGCATTCGCTATCAAACTCTACCAAATCAACGAATCACGTTTTGTGTAACGATCGAATTTCGTAGAGTAGGGGGTTAGAATAGCGAATGCTCGTTTGGTCTGAGGAGCATCATCATAGTGGACACACTAATGCGATTGTCAACCTTTTTTCCCAGCGTGGCAATTATTAATTATCATATAAACTGGGGTTACATTGATCAATTTTAAAGTCTATAAATAACCTACTTCAATATTTTACACAATACGTAGTCAAGATGCAAATCGCTCGCTCAATCGTGAAAGAAACGCAACTCTCTTTATCGCTAATTAATATGAAATATGAAAAAGAGAGAAAACTACAATACGCTATAATACCCAAAGAGAATAAAATCACTACGTTTTAAGAGACGGCACTCTCAAACAATCCTAAAACCGAATTATGTACGTACTTTGTGCCAACGTACACAATACATGTCAATACTACCAACTTAAAAAAAGCAACACTAAGAGCTCGACACTCACAACACTTTGTTTATAGACATCGATAAAAGTGCAATAATTTTGCTGCACCTACCGTAATACTGAATTTATATTACCATAGAATAATGAAAGGGTAAAATAAAATAAGGCTATAACATAAAATTATTGTATAGATATTTTTATTTCATTTTCTTAGTAGGTTATGGGCCCAATCGTAAATATTATACTATGAAAGTGACGAGGAGCTAAATTTCCAAGCTAAAACTCAGGCATACAGCAGTTAAAAAACATGGTCCAAAGTCAATGAATCGTTAGAACGAATAGAATTTCTCCAAAGACAAACAACATAGGTATATCATTTTGCAGCACTTCGTAATTAAGCTAATTTTATAGCATTTTTGAAGAAATTTCCTCCGTTTTAATTATCTCTGTAGTTAATATTTTGGACTGTCTCCAGATCAAAATTTTTGCCAAAAGCCGAAACAATTGTTTTTTCATTGCATTTTCAGAGTTAATATTTACTGCAAAATGTGTGCTAAATATCAGCCCGACATTATCTGCATGATGTAAGGTGTGAGCATTTTTTCAAAATATGCCTTAGCTTCCGCAACAGCACGACATAGATGAGGTGATAGGTACGTCAAAGGTCACCTGGTGATCTGGCCACCATTCCCTTAGGCTGGTATATTTAGACATTGGCTGCTCCAATACAGCGTCATCTTCCAGTTTGAGTGAACTCGAACAAACATTACAAGTTTTGTTTTTCAGGAGTCTATAAGCAATGTAAAAACTTAAATATACAATGGGTTCATTTTCAATTCCTATTAAATCTATTTCGAATTGCTTCTCAAAATCGTTTTCAGGCATTAAAAGGAGATACTCTTCTCTGTATTCGTTCTCCGTCCGATCCTATTCTTCGATAATATAAATCTAATCTTTTTTGTTATGTTGTTTTTTTTTATATTTACTTTTATGTTTCTATTTTTTTTATCATTATTTTTTAAATCCACATTTCGCCCTCAGCGTGACCAGTTATTCTCCTTATACATGTTTATTGTAATAAGACATAAGTCAATGCTGTTTTTATAGACTATCTAGATTTTTTTTTTGACATAGCAACGTAAACCAAATTCAAATATGACCTCAATTTTAAACCGGCAATTTACATTGAACAATAACCACTTTTCACGCTTTTGTCATTGCTCAGAAATTTGTTTTGAGTTGACCAAATGAAATATTTTATCGTTCTATTTTCATAATTCCTGCCACCTGTCTTAGCTATGTTGTAGCGGCTGCACTTTTAACACATTTCTTGTAGACACAAAATTCAATTTCAATTTTATTTCATTACCATTGCAAACATATGAAATAAACAACCAAAATATTTTTCTTCCAAATGTTCCACAAACAGGCCATAGATTAAACACAAATTTTGATTTATTCGAATTGCATTTGGAATATTTTTTTGCCAACCCGCGATTCTTCAAATTTTCTCGCGCTCACTTTACGCTCAATATTCCCAGAAAGTCAAGAAAATGTTTTTTTTCGTATGGAACATGTACGTTGTATTTGCTGAACATCTGAACGACTCTCTGATATTTAGATTGTAAGTACCTAAGATTTTTTTTTCTTTACTTTTGGGATGTTTTGAAACCAATAAAGGACTTTCATTTTTTTTTTAAGTTTTTTTTTTAACCCAGGTATTTTACTATGCACTAGATTACTAACTGACCAGATCAAAGAGTGAGGTAAGATAAGCAGCAATTTTGTTGACTTACTTCGATCGATTTCACTGCATAATATTCTTTGATGATATATGGTATGTGATATTTCTGACCATGTGAGCGTAATTTTAAGATAATATTGATTTCAGGGGCACAACGTTGGTCGCCAGTTCTTGTGTTTTTTTTTTACTTTTTTTTTGCTGATGTGTTGGTATATTTCCTTTAAAACGATATTTAGTCACGATTGCAAGCTCACCGTCAAGCGATAGATTCTAGAACTTCACTTTTTTTTTTTTTAGGGAAGTTAGAACAAAAGTCGTTGTGTCCATTTTTTTGTATCAACTGATGCAGTTTTCTGTGAATATCAACTATCTATGTCATCAAAGTAACACTAAAGTCGAATTACAGGACTAAAGTTTTAACATTCCTTCAAGGCCCTTAAAGGCTGCCACCCAAATTTGTTTCAAATTGTGACATCACGGTTGCCAATCAGTGATAAGTTTACTATGGGAGAACAAGAAAATTGCTATTTTAACTGGGAACTAATAACTTTAATATGAATGTTGTACAAGTTTTTTTTTTTTTAAACTACAGAGTGAACGGCGAATTTTTTTGTAGATTTAACTACACTATGTCACAAAAATTAACACTAAGAATCAACACTATTGCACAGTAAAACCAGCGTAAATAATAAATTGAAAAAGGTCATGAGCTTATCCTGACCTAGAGGTCGTGTAAAATTATTCACCAATAGACAGCATGTCTCAAACTCTATAATTTTCACAATTAATTAATTGCAATTCTCATTTACATTTGTGCAACGAAAATGACAACACTTCAACGCTCATTAGCAGTGAAATTCTGACGCCGTAACTTAATCACATTATTATCGTGTTAAATTATTATTACTATTTGTCTATTATCATGTGCTGAAAACATGGAAATCCAAGAAATTGGCAGACGCTTTTTATTATATTCAAAGTCAATTAGTTAATCAAATTAAATATACTTTGATGCCGACCTGTGCCAAGTTATAGGCACACCTCATTTTAAAAATCAAAGTGTCCTCAATAAAGGCTGTTAGTTTTGATTTTTGCCTGTTGTCAACGTTTCTAGGTAAAGGATGTCAACGAATAAGTGCCGTTGATCAAGATTTTCAACAATAATGAGACATTTTTCTATCATGTTTTACGTACAATTTTGAGATGCTATGTGATATGATATGTAGCACTCCAAACGAGGCTTTGAAAAAGAAAAATATCACCCAACTTTACGTACTTTAACTGAAATGGTATTTTTTTTTATTTTTGAAATTTAAAAATCGCTTTCATGATTTATTAAAGTTGTTTTTTGCAGTCAAGTTATTGATACCGCACTTCTAAGGAAGTTAAATCACTATATTATATTGTAATCAGTAAATCTTGTAATTTTCGACCATAACTTAATGACAAAAGTGTTTTACGACTACCACTTACAACTGCTAAAGTTTCAAACTGATACGAGTGACATGTGACAACAGATTTCAGCGTTTGTAATTTTTATAGGTAGGTACCCGGTGCATACATTTTTTATTTTGCTTAATTTTTTGGACATTTAGTCTTAAATACTTCTTCAGAAGACTTTAAATTTAGACTACTTTGTTGTCATTTTCATGATAACGCAGAATTTAAATAAAAATCCTACTTTAGATAGTAATTTATTGATGTCGACGGGCACTGAACTCTGACGCCGTCAACGCGTCATATGTGTGAGCAAGTATTTTAGCGTCAAGTCTTAGGGCAGTGTTAAAGGGCTTTCTTTTTTTTTTTATTAAGCCAAAAGATATTTAATTGGTATCGGCTTGTTTTTTTTTTAGTATCTTTTTTTTTGTTTTAATTAGTTCAGTCTTTGTGAACTTTAAACCAGAAGCTATATGTTCCTAAAAAAAATCCGGATCATTTATCAATTTGGCCACTAATCCATGCCATTTATCAATTTGGTAACTATTCAAAGGCAAAGGGCACCTATTGGGTCTGATATTATAATCGCACATACGCATTGCGATTTTAGCGTTTTTTTTTTTATTACTAGCTACATGGGTTTAGATTCAGTTGGAAATAACCAAGAGATAAGTAACCAATCAAATTGATTTAATTTCTTCGATTGTACTTATTCACGTGTTTGGGTGTTTATCGATAAAGTTGCTGAAATTTTTTTTTTTTTTTTCACGTTGTTGACGATTTGTTTCTTATCTCGTTAAGTTTTTGTCAATTGACCAACTATCAAACAAATTATTGTTTATTTAACAATAATTACGCATCAATGTCTCAGAAAAGTTATAGGTACCGGAAATTGGGACACAAATTCCTGCTTATGTTCTCATTATGACGTGACGCATCGTGATCGGTAAAATCGAATGATAAATCATGTACTATATTGTACGTGCAGATTGTTAATTACGGGATTATTAAGATACTTCTCAAAACTGCTTGTTCAAGAAATGACTCACCAATATTGCAATTCATATGACTGCTTAGTCACAATTATATTCTACACCAGGCTCAAAGAGCCATGCAAAGCAGTTAAAATTATCACTTGTTTGCTGGTATTTGCGGTATACCTACCGCAAATACCAGTACTACTCTACACTACTGTTGCCCGTACCTGAAGTTCCATCTTCCTTTCGTTTCTTGTACCGCATAGGACAGAAAGTAGCGTCGTGGTTGATGTAGTTGCACACGTAGCAGGGAACAGTAGATTTAGGTTGGTTTGTTTTTGTTCAAACGGCCGTCATAATCTTCACCACGGTGACCAATTTCTTCGCATAATTTGCAATTCTCTCGAAACTACTGTATCGATGTACGTAGTTTTATTGATGAAACTCCTGGGATCACTCTCTTTATAGGTGGCTTCCACATTCCTTAGTTTTAGGTGTGAAACCGCGGAGAAAATTCTCTTGATCGATTCTGGTATGTTCGGATCCGATGGAATCATCTTTGACAGAGAATGGGCGAAAATACTACTCGTAGCTACAGCTTTCTACTGCGTCCAATCCAACCGAATAGGCCAACATATAAGCGAATGTAGACTTGATTTGATGGCGAATTTAGGTTCGGCACTTCTGATATTGGCGTCTCCTCTGTTATTATAATAGGAGTAGGGTTTAGGGTCCAATGAATGAGACAATTACCAACTTCGTATTTGAGCAGTGGTTTATTCTTCACCAATTCGCGATATTAAAACATCAATCTTAAAATAACAAAGCGTATGAGACAACGTCTGCAACTGACCATTTCGATGACAAGAATGCCCCCACCAACCATCAGTCAGGTTACTTATAGGACTTAGAGGGTCCGGGCGGGTGCAGGTGGCGTGACGTCATACTGGCGTGATCGCCTGATCGGTCAGGTCAGGTGCAGCTGTTGTTTTTGTACATTGATTACTATTGGATATTTTTCACATTTTAGATTCTACATGATGACGCCGCCGTCATACCTAATAATAAAAGTGAAACAATACGTCTATGTCAAAATGAAATAAAAAAAAAATACGTAACGCTCTAGTTATTCGGCAAGAAACTTTTTTATTGAATTTACGTTTCGGAGAATCATTCTGCTCTTATGTTTTTGTCGTGTAACTAGAAACTTTCTTGATTACATTTATCACATTGTAATTTTTGACATTCCTGTGCGTTTTATACGCAATGTAAGAATTAAATAATTAGTCCATTATATTACGGCAACCTATGTATGAGAAAAGTTCACATTCGGATACCAGCACTTAATTTTAGTATGTTGTTAAATATGTCATTCTGTATCCAAAACTGCCGGGAGACACTCTCTCAAAGGTCAAGGTCACCAGTGATGACGTCATCAAAATGGCTGCTGCCTAATTTCGAAAAGCACTTATTTGTTCCTCAACTGCCCAACGTCCACCATCGTGCGTGGTATCAATTGAAAGGTCATTAAATATGCTCTAACTTTGTCTTTTAGTGTTATAGCGTACATCTAGGAATAAAAAAAATATCGTTGAAAGAATAAAAAAAATTTTTTACTCTTTTCGTACACTGTACATTTCATCAGGAAACAAGCGGTATTAGAAAAAAATATTGTTCTACGTAAATGTAGCCAATCTATTATTCTAAAATATACAGTTTAAATCATCGAAATCCGTTGAAAATAAACAAAGTTATGTCATTTTCTATATTCCGCGGCAAACGCCATACACACGACATCCACCCGCCCGCCAGTTCGAAAATGTGAATTGCACCCAAACTATGCAATTGATTTATACTGATAAGATATGAACTATAAGCCAATTAAATATACAAATAGTAGTTGTTTTAAAAAGACTGTTGTTATTAAAATAAAATACATAATTTAAGAAAAAAACTAAATTAAAAGACAGGTTCTTAGAGTAAGACAAAAAAAGGTAACAAATGAATATTAATAACTTATAACTATCAATGAAAGAATATTATGTATATATTTCAAGGTTTTATTCTGAACAGCAAATTATTACCTTACATTCTGGAGCAAGTTCCTTCACATACACGAAGAAGAGTGCAATATAAAACGTTTATTACGCATACGCCAACGTGGACAAGGCACAAGTTTTTTGCAACTTGCACTTGCATCAGGAATCGTTTTCCATAATGGAACTGGAATATAGACAAATACTTTCGCTTCTTTTTTCCAGCTCCAATCGCAGGGATCAATTTTCTTGTAGATAAGGCAAGGCACTTCGTCCATATCTTCGTGTGTATGTAGCATGGTCCGCTTTAGATGTTGAGTCAGTTTCAGTGCATCTTTAGTTGGTGAGATGCTTTCAATACTCAATACTCAATCGTTTATTGCTTCCACACAGTTTACAAGGTATTATGTGAACATAAAATTTTTACCGCTATTTAGTTAGCTTTATTTTTATATGAAAACATTCCGTCTTGCTATAATTAATTGTTATATCAATTGTAGTCTCTCTGGACATTCGTCACCCAAGTGGTGGACGGTCTTCCTCTTTCCCTCTTTCCAGTAGCCATGGACAGATAACTTTTATCACGACATGACTGTCCGGTCGGCGAAGGACGTGACCTTACCATCTTAGCTTATTTTTACAATCTTGCAACTAACCCTTACATTACATAAGTGGCGAACGCAGTCCTTGAGCGTGTCTACACGCCTGTCGATCTTAGCATACGATGTATGTGATAGAGTATTGAGTAAACTGAAAGAAATAGAAGCGGAGAGAGATTGGAAAGAGGAAACCATGACGTGAGGAGAACCCGATCCTTACGAAGTTGGAAAAAATTGACTTGAGGATGTTGATCGGAATTATTTCGAGAAACAACACCCTCAACAGTGATGGGAATAAGTAATTAAGCAGCCTGTTTACATTACGGGAGAGACGAAACTAGTCAGCATGTTCTGGTAGAATGCGTTATGTAGATACGCAGCGGCATTATGTGTTTGGCAGGGATAGGTTGCAGGAGAAAGAATGGGGTCGCTCAGGGATATTCTACGGTTCTGCAAAAAGACAAGGAGACTAGAAGGAAATGATGGGGTAACGCAGTCGTAACATTAACCTTCAGCTCCAGCAACGGGAAAGGGATGAATGAGCACACCAGATATTCGACAGCCCACTCGATTCCGGCCAAAACATAACATTACGTGCGATGAGAAGCAATCAGAGACATATCAGCAATGGACGGATCGCATAAGAAATTAATCAAACTTCGAGGCAAAGTCTCTTCAAACAAGCTAACGATCTTATCATCGTGTATCGAGAGCATGTAAGTCCTTTCCAGGGCAAGCAACTCTAAGCATCAATGTTTCCATCCCTCTAAAAAAACCCTCGCCCTCACGTATGGTGGTTATTTGTTTCAGCGGCGACTGTGTGTAAAATAATATTCTGGCATAGGCATGTTCGCGTGAAGACGAGAGCATAGTCACGGAGGAAGAAGTGAGGACTTTACCTTTATATGTAAATATTACAGTTGTCATTCTAACGGAATATTCATTAACCTACTAATTATTAAAATTAGCAATTTGCTTGTTATTCTTACTACAGCTAACTACGAATTATTAGTTGAAACAATTCTGCTGTTATGAACTGATGTAAGCTGCTTGCCCTGGAAAACGATTTCCACGGCAAGCAGAAACTTTGCCTGTAGGTAAGTTTGATTATTTTTTAAAGCGATCCATCCATTGCTGAAATATCTGGGATTGCTTCTAATCGCATACTTCGTCTGCTACGATGGGCAGGAGGATTCACGCTCACGGCCAGAGTTCACAACAAGCATGTAAAGAGGAGTTTCAAGGTTGTAAAAATAAGCTAAGATGGTAAGGTCACGTCCTTCGCCGACCGGATAGTCATGTCGTGATAAACTATCTGTCCATGGCTACTGGAGAGAGGGAAAGAGGAAGACCGTCCACCACTTGGATGACGAATATCCGGAGAGACTACAAATGATATAACAATTCATTATAGGCAGACGGAATGTTTTCAAATAAATATAAAGCTATCGAAAGCATCTCACCTTAATTTATGATCTCACCAACTAAAGATGCACTGAAACTGACTCAAAATCTGAAGCGGACCATTCTACAAACAAACGAAGATATGGACGAAGTGCCTTGCCTTATCCACAAGAAAATTGATCCCTGCGATTGGAGCTGGAAAAAATAAGAGAAAGTATTTGTCTATATTCTTTGTGTATGTGAAAGAACTTGCTCCAGAATTTACTGTTCCGAATAAAACCTTGAAATATATACATAATATTCTTTTAGAAGTTATTATTATTCATTTGTTACCTTTTTTCTACCTTACTCTAAGTACCTATGTCTTTTAATCTGGTTTTTTCTTAAATTATGTATTTTATTTTAATAACAACAGTCTTTTTAAAACAACTACTATTTGTATAATTAATTGGCTTTTAGTTCATATCTTATTAGTATAAATCAATTGCATAGTTTGGGTGCAATTCACATTTTCGAACTGGCGGGCGGGCGGATGTCGTGTGTATGGCGTTTGCCGCGGAATATAGAAAATGACATAACTTTGTTTATTTTCAACGGATTTCGATGATTTAAACTGTATATTTTAGGATAATAGTTTGGCTACATTTACGTAGAACAATATTTTTTGCTAATACCGCTTGTTTCCTGATGAAATGTACATTGTACGAAAAGAGAAATAAAATATTTTCATTCTTTCAACGATATATTTTTTATTTATAGATGTACGCTATAACACGAAAAGACAAAGTTAGAGAATATTTAATGACCTTTCTATTGATACCACACACAATGGTATACGTTGGGCGGTTGAGGAACAAATAAGCGCTTTTTGAAATCAGGCACTAGGTATTTTGATGACGTCATTACTGGTGACCTTGACCTTTGAGAGAGTGTCTCCCGGCAGTTTTGGATACAGAATGACATATTTAACAACATACTAAAATTTGGTGCTGGTATCCGAATGTGAACTTTTTTTCCGTAATATAATGGACTAAATAGTTTACTTATACTTTGGCTAGATTTCACTGAAAGTGTTTTTTTTTTTCTTTGATTGATATCAAACATGTAACTGACGGACACCTTATAATAATATTTACACCTAGGAAATTGTCCAAATGTTGTATTGTATGTCCAATGCTTGTAACAGTCATGAAACTCAGCTTGAAATATCGATTCGTAGTCACATAAGACACAGTTATGTTAATCTTTGACACGCAATGTTAAGGTTCTACCCAAAACCCGGACGCCGGGAGCAAAAATTAACTTTTCACTAGTGCTTAATGAAATATCGACTATTCTATCGACATTCATATGAACAATTTTTAAATTTGAAATTTATAAATTATACTTATTATGTTTCCCTAGTAGTTTCACTTCTTTTCCAGATATCAAATTATATAAGATTTTTAAAATTAAAACACCAACTTTTTTAGTCAACACATTCTGATATTTCTTGTGAATACTTTCACCTTGAGAATATAAGAGTAATCTTAACAAGTGCACTTTGAACTTTTGATCAATATTCAAGCTGGTTTCTAGGCTTTAATTTAGGGTTTGTTACTGTCCTATGGTACTAGGTATTATTGACCTATTATTGTACATCAATTTTAGATCGTAAAACCTCTGATTACGTACGGTTGCGTAAATTACTATTGGTCAATACATTTCTAATTCATAAAATGTTGGATGGATATCGATAGAACAGTCGATATATTAAGCACTAGTGACAAGTGCATTTTTGTCATCCAGGCTTACTTCTACCACACCATAGTTTAACCGAGGGAAACGGAAACAGAAGAAAGGATTCGAGCGTTTCAGCCGCCATTATTCATGTTCAGCGTCATCGTATACTACGGACAATTTAATATACAAAATGAACCATGAAGTCATGCAAAGTATATTTTAGAAAGCTTTTAAACGTCTAACAAGATGTTTATAGTGCGACCCCAATCATCAGTCTAGAAAGTAAGAAAAATAAAACATTCCTTCAAAAGTATTGAAGTTTTAATTTCTTCTACTTATATAAGTTGATCTCTTCATTTAAGTTGATCTCTTCTAAAAGCTGATTTAGATATTTTTTGTTTTACTCTTCTTTTGGAAAACGGCACTAATTGGACTGGATTGATATCAAACATGTAACTGACGGACACCTTATATTAGGTATACCTTCTGGTCGCATAATCTTTTTCAGGCTATTCTATTTTGGCATACTTTTATTCGCATAATTTGTATTAGCATAAATGTACTGTCGCATAGTAATTATTTCGGCATACTACTTTGTTCGCATATTAAAGTTTTGTAATAATTTAACTTGGACTAAATTATATTTGCCTAATATATACTACGCATATTACTGCTTGGACTAATGGTTACTACCCATATATATTTCGGAAACCATAATTTTAGTTCCCTATTTGAATAAAACACTTTTTCTTTGTTTAACATCAATTTTAAATCAATTAACATGCATCTTACATATTGAGTATTTTACATATTTTAGAATGTTCTTTTATTCTGTTGCGGGTCTCTTGAATCTAAAATATTAAAATGCGTTACTATCTAATATCAAAGTATAAATAAATTAGGTTAGGTTAGGTTAGTGTGTTGTCCAGGCGCGAAGCGCCTAAACTACACAGAATAGGGGGTCTGCGTCGCAGACCCCCGTCGACCTTACTATTGTTCCCATATATTATATAAGTAGATTATACACACTTGATTTGTCATGTTGAAACAATCGGTTTTCCTTAATCGCTTACATTTTTTTATTACTCACCGTCACTTTTATTCAAAAAACTAAATGTGAATCTACCGTCATTCTCCGTATACAGTAGAACGCCTGGATGCTTAGACAAGTTGCCAATCGCTAACGCTTAATCGTCAATCGTAAACGAAAGGCAGCTAACTGTAATAGCATGTCAATCATGCCAGTTGGTAGTCTAATTTTAGGATTAACTATTTGTATGCACCGTGAAATGATGCGTAATAATTATTATGCAATTTTGTATTTATACTATGTGATATTAGTTATTATGATGGGATTGCCTTTAATGTGTATGCTTTTAAATGTTATGCGTAAAAAAATATGCATAAATATGATTCGCCTTGACAATATTTCGGCTAGAAGACATTATGCGTAATTATATTATTACATTCGTTATTATGCATCCCAATAGTGAACCCTTATATTACACCTGGGAAATAGTCCAAAATTAACCATGAAGTATGCAAAGTATAACAGTGGCTGACGCGCTTATAATGTAACCTTTCCCTTAATTCGACAACGGCCCACAATAGTACTTTTTTCCTGTCAGAATTAGGCTTGAAAACACGACAATCCCTTGTTTGTGTTTAATTGTGAAATGGTAACAGTTCGGCGTGAAGAGCCTGCAACAGAAACCGGCCAAGTGCGAGTCGGACTCGCGCACGAAGTGAAAAAACCGTTAGGTTATCTTATCCATTTAACCATTTTTTTGTATAACGTGTGTTCTATAGAAAATGCTTAAGTGACCCCTGCGGCCAATTAGCTCTACATCCAACACGCATCTGAAAGCATTCTCATTATTTTCTAGCACTAATACAATCCTCTGGGTCCCACTTGGACTCGCCAAATAACTCCGCAGACTTAATAGCACACCTGAGGTCTGTAACTCGGCAATTAGGTGAATTGTAAGTGATAGCAGTATGTTTGGATTACAATACTAACAGCCCAAACGGCTTGACCGTATGAGGCTGAGACGTTTTCATATTGTCTGATGGGTTATCGAAGAATTGTACATTCGACGTCAAAAATATCGTTGCGGTTTAGGTGCCAAAAATATATTTACAGCTTTAATATCTTGACAATAAGGTCGGGTAAATGGGTCAAAATTATTTTCGTTGTCTTATTTTGTGCCCCTAAAAAACGTGACGCGGTGGTGGTTTTTGTATGAGATGATGTTCTGTTTTCAATTTCTAATGTATAGTATAAAATCTAGCGTGAAAAAGAAATACAAGTGCATCGGATTTTTTTTATGTGCTGAGTCAAAACAGCAACTAAAAGCATGACAGAGTGGTATGAAACAAGACAACGAAAATAATTTTGACCCAAATATATTTTTGGCATATAAAAAAAATTTTGTTGGTTGTTTTCTGCATAACAATGCTGATATTATAACGTAAGTTTACGCGAACGGCCTTTTGGCATTAAAATATTTTCTTGTCCAAAATGAAAAGCGGCTGAGATTGAATATTAAATACGGCCTACTAAGTGCCCGTCCACCCATTTAAAACCACTTAAAAACACTTGAAATATTGTACCTACAAAATCGGGTAAACGCAACGCTTCGCCACCTAAGAGAATAATGGCATGACTTCTAATACCTCATCGACCGGTTTGAAATAAGCTCTCTCCCAACCACGGAAGGTTCCAGAATTCCTCGAATATTCAATGTGTAGTCAAGAGCATAGATATGTATACAATTTTGAACCCTCTGCCGACTGCATAAGGTAAAACAGTGCTTACAATATTCGTTGTGCCCTTGACTTTTAATACAGTCCATTGATCTAAAAAGAATCGCGATTTTAGCTCATGTGCGGTTCTCACTTCACTGCTTCAGTCGTATTTTTTCGGTTTAATCATGTTGTAAATTAGAAACGGTAAATTAAGTTGTTCTATAAACCTGGGCCGCCATTTTGTTGGGTTTAAGCTGACAAGGAGTAATTTGAACGCATTTAATTTTAGCTTAAAGTACAATAAAGTAGGTCTTAATTGACATTGATGAATACTTAGTTTTAGTAATTTCTTATTGTTAAAATGTTAATAAAAACTGGTTGAACTGCACGAAATATTACTGATGAAAATCGTATCTCATGCTATTAAAAGTGATATAGTAGTAGTAGCATACCTTTTTTTATGTTGAAACAATCGGTTTTCCTTAATCGCTTATATTGTTTTATTATACACCGTCACTTTTATTCATAAAACTAAATGTGAATCTACCGTCGTTCTCCGTATACTGTAGAACGCCTGTAGTTTTTGTTATAGCATGTCAAACATGCCACTTCTTGGTAGTCTAATTTTAGGATTAACTATTTGTATGCATCGTGAAATGATGCATAATAATTATTATGCAATTTTGTATTTATGCTGTGTGATGTTATTTATTATGACGGGTATGCCTTTGATGTGTATGCTTATAAATATTATGCGTAAAAAAATATGCATAAATACGATTCGCCTTGTCAATATTTCGACTAGAAGACATTATGCGTAACTATATTATTACATTTGTTAGTATGCATCCCAATAGTGAACCAGCCGGACCGGGGGTCACAACCACCTCTCTATATTAATAAAAAGTAAATATATTAAATAAAACTACGAAAACGGATAAACTCGCGTATATTAACTAATTTTAACTTCATTCCGACGTTTCGAACACTTTACAGGGTTCGTGGTCTGCGGATGACTGACAATGTTTTCATAGTTTTATATCATGTGTAATCCTCGCGGTAACCGAAGAAAATATTAAGTAAATATATTAATTAAAATATATTTATGGTAATGGTATCTACCGAATAAAAATAAAGAATAAATACTGCATACGGACAAATACTTGGCTTTATTTGTTTTGCCTCAAGTTGTATGTCTTCCTATTATACTTATTCTGAATTACGAATTCGTATATTTATATTAGGAAATAGGAAAACAACAGTTTTGATTGAAACAAGGAAAAATTGGGACAATACACTGTGAAATTATACAACTTGTTTTTTTTTCAATAAATCTTTTTTTGATCTCGCTATTTCTGCTTACCCCTTAAGGGCATATTGATATCTGTTATTGAATCATTCATGATGCAGGGGTGGCCGAGGTATAAGGAAGATGTCTGAAATTATCTAATTACAAGACTGTCCAAAAGGAGTATATTGTTTTCTGGGTTGATATATGTGAGCGGGTATGTGAGTTTCTTCATGCCGCTAAAAATACGTATTGGTTCCATCCTTATACTATCGCGAGTGCCATAAAATATACATTATATGGCGTGATTCTGGGTTGATGTATGTGAGCTGGTATGTGAGTTTCTTCGTGCCGCTAGAAATACGTATTGGTTCAACCGATTTCGATGTATGAGGTATCGTTAGAATCCTTTTCCTTATACTATCGTGAGCGTGATATACCTATAGTGACGTCATATAAGTATATGACAGTTTGAAAACAATATTGCGACCTATAGGTATACACCGTGTTCTTTTTTGAATTTCGTTAAATTTAACAGGCTGCTTGGTACGTTAATTGGAGCTACCTGGTATATAACTTTTAGTCGAACACGAAAAAAAAAATTTTTTTCGTTTTCATACATAATAAATGAAATGGTAAGTGACGACCCACGTCAAAATAAGTAGCATTAGGATGTAATAAAGGTTGCAATACACTTGTTCAGTCATTAAACTTATTTTTTGAATAACTCAATAACAATAAGAGTTAAGATACTAGTTTCTTAGAGAAATTGATTATTTTTAACCTAAATAAGCTTCCCTTTAATTTAACGGAAATCAATAAAAACACGGTGTATATATATATGTACTGTTTTGGTCAAACCCCCAGAAAAAAATATAAGAAACCTATCGAGTAGGGTATCAAAAGGAAGGACTTTGAACAACAAATACAACAATTATGAATTCATATCCAACTTTATACTCGTAAGTTTGTTCGTTTCCAAAAGAACCAGCAAGAAACTCAGCAGGAATTTTGTTTACAATGCATTAGTTAAGCTTATAATCGTAAAATACGCTTTTTAAGGGTATGGATAAATATCACTTTCGCATGAAAGTGATATTTTTCTGATTGTCTTTTTTCCTCACGTAAGTTATGTAAAATATTATACTTATGATATTGGTGTTGAAATGTAGGCTTTCTCTTTAACACTTGTCGGATTATCAATCTATTAGTGTTGAGTGGTATACCTAAAAGAGAGCTGTTTTTAATTCCTTTTTAATTTATTTTTTAGTACAGATGGTGCCTTTTTTAGGCTCTAGTGCGAGAAGTGGGTCATTTTACGTCAGGTCCAAAACTTCGGAGGGCCATCTGTACTAAAAAACGTCGTAGGAGACACGTCAAAAAAGGAAATTCGTAACTCGTGTCGATTTAAAACATCGCCACTCGTTTCGAATTTCTGTTTTTTGCACTTGTGTCGTAATGTACTATTATGAAATATATTCCAAGTGAGTTCCGACTGTAAAACAAGACGGCAGATTAATGGAAGCGCCCTTAGTTAGGATATTATTATTTATCGTATGGCATTTACACACTGGTTTTTACAATAATGATTACATCAAATTAAAATTTACAGTTTTGCAGATATACACTCGCGTCAGTGCTTTAAAATCTAGGATAAGCAAGTTCTAAAAAATATGGGCGCTATGGTGTGCCCGCCCACAGAAAATATGAATTTCGCGCCGTAATTTACTTCCTATTGTGATTTGCCTAACTAAGCCATAAATGTCACAGACAATTTTCAACAAATGACAATGAACTATTTCTAGTGCAAAAGACTTTTTTTATACCACGTCGGTGGCAAACAAGCATACGGCCCGCCTGATGGAAAGCAGTCACCGTAGCCTATGGGCCTGCAACCCCAGGGGTGTCACATGCGCGTTGCCGACCCAATACGAACTTTTACACTCCTCTTTCTAACTGAGAGACATCAAATCTGGTCACGTTTTTAGATTTATATTCCGTCTCTTTTGCATTCTTATCATGTGCCTAGTAGTGGTTGGTTTTCTTTTGCATGCTTCACTAGCTACATGAGTTGGAATAAAGAAAAAAAAGACCTTCTTGGTGAACTCGTTATCGTAGGCCATGTGTCTGCCCTCGGCTAGTCTGTGGCTATGAGTAAGCCCATTTCAAATAAAAAATATACAGGGTGCTCGCGAGCATTCCGGAAGATTTTAACTATGCATTCTAGACATCAAAATAAACAAAAAATATTATGAGACCTAATGTCAATTCAACCATAAAAAAATTTTTTTCTTTTTTTTTAGTATTTTTGAATATTTTTTTACATTTCCAGTACTTTTTATTATAACGACAATTTGTTTAAATTATTTATTTCAATTGTTTTTTTTTAGGTACAGGTTATTTCGTCAAGTCTATTCGTATTTTTTGATTGTCAGGCAAAGGAACACGTTGTGGTAGCATTGTAATCAAAAAGAAGTTAAATGACGAGATACGTCGAAAAACTTATTTCGAAAAAAGGTTGATTATCTCTCACCGCTCTCACCAAGCCGAATCCAGGAAATTTTATACAACATTAAAGACTCGAAATATGGTCAGGAATCCAGCATTAAAATCTTTCGGTTTCCTCGCGAGCACCCTCTATAAGTATATTCACTTAAACACGATACGAAAGACATACAAGTTGACAAGTACCTACTGAATGGTTACGTTAGATTTACTCGATACGTAAAGTAGTTCATCACAATCACATCAGTAAAAGCGTGATAGACTGCATTACGTAAAGGCGCATACAGACCAAACGAGCATTCACTCTACAAAATCAACGAATCACGTTTTGTGTAGTGATTGAATTTCGTAGAATAGGGGGTTAGAATAGCGAATGCTCGTTTGGTCTGCATGCACCTTAACAAGCAAATGCTACTTAAACGGTACTTACCTACTCATGTCATGATTATTACAGTATACTATACAGATAGCGGTAAACGGTAACCCGGGAGATACTATAATCTGTTCTTTTAGGTATTTTTTGTACATTTTCAGGTATTTATGTATATATGGTTAACCAACTGAATATTTTATTTAATTGTCTATATTAAAGGATGGTGGAATGAGTACCATCATCATCATCATCATCATCATATCAGCCGAAAGACGTCCACTGCTAAACATAGGCCTCCCCCAAAGATTGCCACAATGACCGGTCCTGCGCCACCCGCATCCAGCGGACTCCTGCGACCTTCACCAGGTCATCGGTCCACCACCTGAGTACCAAAGCGACAATATATTATAATAGAAAGATACATATAGATACTTAAATACATTGACAGCCACGACCAAGCACAGTGGTCACGCGTTCATAGAACAGCGCTTAAAATTCAAAAGTCGCAATAAAAGTCTAACAAACAGTACCTAATGTTTTATTAAGATTGTATTTGATCTGTAATAAGTGAAATACAGTCTTTAGATAAAGAACCCTTCTTTTTTTTGAGGTAAAGTTTGTAAACCAGTTATGTATGGATCGGATGTCAGCAAAAATCTATTGAGCAAATCAGTGTTACTTGTTATTCTTGAAATTTTGGGGGTATTATGTTGCCTAAAATAATTTATATCTTTGTCTTTTGCCTCAGCGGCCTCTTCCCCGTCATCTCATCTCATCATCTACGGGCAAAATAGAATATTCTATGAACGCAGAACCGTGAATACCTATTTTTTTTTCAGCATTAGAAGCTTTAGCTAATTGAAGCTAAAGATCAAAAAATACCGGCCAAGAGCATGTCGGTCCATGCTCAGTATAGGGTTCCGTAGTTATTAAAAAACGGTAGGGCTGATTAGGTACGCTCGAAATAGTTTTATTTTAAAGTTTTCTATAAGCCCACTATTAATGTTTTTTCTCATATTGTTTGGACCCTCGGATCAAAAGTTAGAGGGGGGAACTCATTTATTTTTATTTTGGGCGGTTATCTCGGAAAATATTTACATTAGATAAAAACTTTCTTTGGAGACCCTTAATATTTTTAAGAGACCTATGCAATGATACCTATTGAGACACACTATAGGATTAAAACAAAAATAAAAATAATTACACTTATTTGTCCATAAATTTCAATTTCGTAAAAAGGCTACCGCCAAGACCTTCGGCAATCTTCGGTAGAATGATCACTTGCCTTGCCCACGATAAAGCACATTTTAGGCTACTAAACGATATATGAATCATTAAGGGACTCGAAGGGTTTCTAAACTAAAAGCTTCGAAATATCTTTCAAATCGAAATCGTCGTTGATTGTTTTAATGGCTCGCGTAAAATAAATATTATAAGAAAAAAACAGCAGAGAAAATAATAAAATGTTATTAAAAATGATAGAACATATCCTTATGTACCACCATTTAAATAATTATGGCTATCACTAAACTACTCACGTAGATAATAAATTTTAAAGTGACGGGTAAATTTTGCACTTTTAGTTAACGCGTCCAAGTGTCAAGCAGTATGATAACTTTGAAAGCTTATACCAAGGATGTTTATTCCGACACATGCCAAGTATTTTATGTTTTCAAAAACTATCAAGTATAAAGTACCCTCCTTGCTAAAAAAAACATTCAAAGCAGATCTTCACTTTATTTGAATTTTGGCTACTACCGTGACGTCTGTGCCAAGGACCAAATATTTGTTATAAACTAATAAATAAATACACAAACAATGCCCTCGCCGGGATTTGAACCCGGAGCCTCAAGCTTCGTAGGCAGAATCACTACCAACTAGTCTACGGAGGCTGACAAATATGTTTTTTTTTGTTTCAGCCGCGGTGGTAGTGGCATTCTTCGTCTGCTGGGCGCCATTCCACTTCCAAAGACTGTTCTACATCTATGGGAAGGCGACAGCACACTTCTCGACCATAAACGAGTACCTTTTCTTCGTGGCTGGCGGCCTGTACTACGTGTCCGCCACTGTCAACCCTATTCTGTACAATGTTATGAGTCACAGGTACGTTGTCCCTATCTAGCTAACGCTGATTACCAAGGATCGAACAACCGCCCGTCATTTGAAACCCTGATATTTTTTTTAATAACACTGACATAAAGTATCGTTTTAGGAGGTCCCAACTCCTTCTTACTTATATGTACACACCATGGTTGTGACCAAAAAACCGCTATAGTTTCCTGAAATAAAACTATTCAAACGGATTATATCACAAAGTAAAATATAAAAAAATATGTTTTAAATATTATGTTCTAACATCATAAGATAAGGAAGTTTCAACTGTACGGCTTTTGTTTTCAAAATGATTGGCGTTTATCAGATCCTTGCCGCGAACCAAGAGTAAAGTATAGCCCCCCTGTGACACTTGTTTACGAATTCACGAGTGCGAGAGAGAGGCAACACTTCGTTCGAGATTCGCGGAGGGGCTCTGGAACGGACGCTAGTCTATCAAGGAATTGTATGAACGGCGACAGATTTTAATACTGAGCGGGACCCGCGAACCAGGAACGAAGTGTTGCCACCCCTGTCACACTTATGTGTGAATTCACAAGTGCATGAGAAGAAGACTTTGTTCGTGATACGCGGTAGGGCCTCTGAGCAGGACCCAGGAGTGTCCCCACGCAGCGGGTGTCTATCAACAGACTGATGTTATGATATGAACAATGAAACCATTCAAAGAAATACCTGAAGAGTCCACGGAAAGAACATGTATCAGTCAATTCAAATTACAGAAGAAAAAACCACCTTACTTTTAACAGAATAAGGTGTGAATTTTCCCTGATTTTTTTAAGCACTGGATATGTTTTTTCCGTGGATCCTTCATCTATAATCGAACTTTTTTTTATTATTAGTTTAATTTCAAAATTCAACAATTTATGATTGTTTCTCGGCAAGTGTAGTTACTAGAAATACTGCGATCGTTTTAATGAAACCTAATTAACTAGATACCAATACCATCTCTCTCCTATTTAAGATCTTTGCTCTTGTCGCTACACCAAAGCACGCTCTCCACTTTCAAGCCATCTCTTTCAGGTTTTGATACGACGTGACTTTCACGTTCTCCTTGATTTGTTCAATGTGATTTCTCCTTGGTCTTCCTTTTCCACGCTTTCCTTCAATCTTTCCCTCCACTATGCATTTTATGAGGTTGTCATGTCGTATCAGATGGCCCAATATCCTTCGTCTTCTGTTCTTTATAATGTCCATAATTGCCTCCTCTCTTTCACCCTGTCTAACACCTCATTCATCACTCTTTCTGTCCAATACCGATACCATACCTAATCAAAAATCAATTTTGCATAGCAAAAGCAGCAAACATTTAAATTCTTAAACATTAACATAACTTCATAAACATAGCAATATTTTGTGGAATAGCACTCTAAAACGATTGCATGCAAAATAAAAAGTTTGTTGACTTTTAGACGACGCATGTAATAGAGGTATGTGTAATGGAGGTAGCAATCATTATTAAACGTAACGTAATCGTAACGTAAATTTGGCGAACATGGTTAAAATGTAAATTGCATAGGATAAAACATACAGCTGTTACCGACAATAAAAAGTTATGACACCTTTACTCTTATTATAATGAAAAAGAAAATTTATTTTCTAAAATGTTTATGGTTAGTATATTACATGTTGTAAATACTTTTTACTGTATATTTTATATTTTTAACATTTTTTTACGTCACGGCTTTCATAAAATTTGCATCGTATTAGTTAACATACATTGACATTGGAGGTATAAAAACGCGGAGGAAAAAAAACTGGTTCTATTATAGCAAAAATTAAAACAATCTCAAATACACTTTGATCATACCAAAAATCGTTGAAAAAGTTTATTAAACATCACCTCAATTTTTTTTAGTTCTACAAATAGAAATAACTTTATTCGTAGTATACCTACGCATACATAGGGTTTCCATCCGTCCGGGTTTCCCTGGATTTGTCCTAGTTTAGAGGGCATCCGGGGAGCATCCGGGGAAGGTTTCATTTGTAGACCGAGTAAAAAAAAAAAAAAAAATTTGGTAAAAAAACTATAAAATCCGGGGTTTTCGTGCGTCTTGTCCTGTTTTCCAAATTTTAATGATGGCAACCCTACGCATACACAAAAATCACAATATACAGCAACGAAAAATATTTTTACAAATAAAAGCGTGTATGCTACGAAATGGCCTCATCTCAGCATGTTGCTAGCGAGTGCCAGCGCTTGTCCTCCGACAAGGCAAATTTTATCCCTCGTAGTATAAAAATAGAGGGATCTGGACACTTTTTAAGAATTTGAAAGCTAATATCTCGAAAACGGTTTACTTAACCAAAAATATGTTCCAGGAACCCTCATATCATTTTAAAAGACATTTCCATTCATCATCATCATCAGCCTATGTTAGTCCACTGCTGGACGCAGGCCTCTCCTATTAACTATGCGTATAGAC
>JALPQI010017425.1:0-19903 GCA_025490895.1 Thaumatotibia leucotreta | reverse complement strand
GATACATATATAGATACTTAAATACATAGACAGACATGACCAAGGAACAAATATTTGTGATAAATAAATACACAAATAATGCCCTCGCAAGGTTCCGGGGTCGAATCCCGACCCCGGAACTTCCAGCTTCGTAGGTCGCTGGACGCGGTCCCATACTAAACTGACATTTTCTATAGACAAAATGCGTACCCATGCTGATTGCTGATAAGTGTGTCTTCACCCATAGATTCTCGAAATTTAAAATATGCGTTTCGTTCGTACATTTCGGGGATTTTCTCTGTCACTCCAACAAACATGTCATTAGAGTGACAGAGAAAAATCCCCGAAATTTGCGAACTTGGGTGTTCGCGGTAGCAGGCCAGTTTCTAAAACCGAATGTCTTCGCTTCAGGGTTCTCAGGATCTGGGTAGGATGGGGATCTTCGTGGGTAGGATAGGACTCTGAAATGGTATGGGAAAATGAGCAAGTTATGTAAAAATATAGACAAGTGGTATAATTTGTCTCTTCTAACGGTTCTATAGCATAGATGTCCCAAACGTGATTTTAGTAAAATTACGAACCACGGAAAACGAGTCATCTTAAAGGTGGATTTAGACCAAACGAGCATTCGCTCATTCTATTCCCCATGCACTCTACAAAATCAAAGAATTTCGTAGATAGTTTGATCAAATCCACCTTTACAGGTCTTTGTACAGAGCAAACCCGAATATCTTTATCACGTTTGAAGGCAAATTGTCTGCGTATGTCTATACCTATGGTGCGTTTCGCCTGTATGATATACTGCGTTTTATTTGTGTATACAATATGTCTAACCTGTATACATACAGGATGGATATTCTTTTTGGGTCAGTGAGGAGAGGACAGCTACCAGATCCAGACTCCAGAGTAGCTACGCGAAAATGGTCTTAGAAGACCTTCCCTCGATTTTAAATGAATGATGATTGCCATTTACAGATTTTAGAAAAAACATACAGGTTGCGAGAAAATGGTCATTTTTGACAAACTTTTTTTATGCCAATCGATCCTGTTTCTGTTCAGGATCAAAAGCTTGTATGGCACTAAAAAAAAATTGGCTAAAAAAGCCGCAAATCGAGAATTATAATTCCCATAGTTTTTTTTTTAATTTCCATTTTTTTTTACCAATGTTTTTGGTTCAATTACTATCCACTTATCCAGTACCAATAGTTTCCTAGAGGTCAACATACGGCAATGTGCAAAAAAGCCAAAAATAGCTGTGTAGTAGAGCAGGGGAGAATTTTTTTATGCATCATCAAGCGGCTACCCGCTTGTGACACCGTCTCACCTGTGCATCGGCTGTGTCCTCTGTGTATACTGCGCCATAACCTGGTCGCGGGCATGGCTAGAAGCGCATGCCTCGGCAGGCTGGCGCTAGCTGCTCGCTTGTGACACCCCGCACATAACGCACTATCACTGCACACACACTGCACCTGTGGGCAAAACAAATTGTTACATGTATGGAGACATTGGAGACATATTGTTTATTTGGGGCATTCCACAGAATGTCTCTTAATCTTAATCCACTGCTGCTATGCTATTCTCTTATTCACACATTCGACGCTGCGTTCGTCAACGAGCTCGACGTCGAGACAGCCTTGTCTAAAATCCTAGCTGTTTTATTTGACATTAGGAATCGAGGCTGTGAGCGAGGTTGTGGGCGAGTTCGTCGCTATTTTTCGTTAGAGAATACGAAGTTCGTATGACGTATCGTACATTAAGGGTCTCACCAAACTAGTCGACGCCGTTTCGGCTAATTGCGTACGGAAAAAGCTTTATGTCAACGTAATAAGAGCGAGGACATCGTAAATCGGCTCGGCCCACGCGAAACGACGTCTTTCGACGGGAAAACGGCCTTTTGCCGTAAAGCTGTTCGCATTCGTACGACCCCGTTTGCAGCCTAACGCACACGTTCGCATTCCTAAATCTCCTAATACCGCCGTACGGTGCCGGAAAGAGTTGAACGGCTCCGATCACGGCCGAGTACCTACGATAAGAACCGGTCAGAGCTGGCGGAAGCCGTTCAGCGTCTTCGACGGCCGAACATAGCTGACGACGGCCGAAAAGAGCCGATGACGGCCGAAGTAGCTACTGATGCGTTTGTATTTATTCATTTGAATTATTACCCACATTAAAATCTGCAATAGATCTGACAACACGAAGTAATACTGTCGTAATCATACACGTCTGTTCAATTTGAAACTAGTTACTAACAACTAGTCTCCAAAAATGCGATTTACGATTGCCGATCACCCGCTGTCCTATCTATCTGTTCGTCGGACTCGGCGGCTGTACGCGTGCTGTCGGACGTCTCGACGGCAGGACGGAGCACGGGACGGGAGAGCCGACCGCCGCTTTACAACTGTCGCGATAGCAAATCGCAGCTGATCGAGCGTTTCTACGGCCGTAAGGAGGCTGAGACTGCTTAACGCAGGTGTTCAACCGCGGAGACGGTCGATCGGCTAAATGCGAATAGTGTGGTGTAAAACACTCGGCGAAAGCCGACTCCGCGTCGATTGGTTTGGTGAGACCCTAAACGTCAAAACCTCGACGCAGTGTAGTTCCAGCTCACGCCGCATTCGTCGCCGAGCGCTAGTGTCGTTTAAAGTACATTAGTGAATACCAATTTTAGGCTCGACGCTGCCGCAGCGCTGACACAGCGCTGACAGCAAGGCGGTTTCCTTAGTGAATAACACTGCTGGACGTAAGCCTCTCCTATTAACTATGCGGATAGACGCATTAAGAGGTAAATGCCTAATAATTGCCACGCCGGGCAAGCGGATTGGCGATCGCAGTAATGTCTCCACTATGATGACGCTGCTGCCCATCATCAATCTTCTACCAAAGAATGGTCAGTGACACTTCAATCCCTTAGTCTACTCCTATGACAGTTATGAGAAGAGTTGGGGTGGTGACAATTGTCTTATTGCCGTCACCACAAGGCATTTATTCTTCTTTATTTGATGCAAAATGTATGTATGGCGACTAGAGATTACAAATATTCGAAAGTTTTACGAATTCGAATATGCTGTTTTTTATTTTGAGATTCAATTCAGGTAAGAGTATTTGTCATTGGTTATTCCTAAAATGTTGTTTTTCTATAGGTTCAAAAATCGTAAACGTTTTCGAGGTAAGTCAAATTGTCATAAAAGACATGTCTGTTCATATATATTTGCAACAACGGCCGCGTCGATATATCCGGCAAAACGGCTGTTGCATTAAATATTCTCCGCATTCTTATATAACGGTCCAGCTCAACCACAGCGGAAAAACCCAGAATTAAGCACCGCTAGCCAGTTTCCGCCAACGGCGTAGATCGTGCTGATTACTGATGCATCAGTAATGTCATATGTTAATGAGGAAATAAAGGAAATATCCCAAAATACAATGATTTTAATTTCTTTCATCAACATCCTATCTCAGTCCATTGCTGGATGGATATCTCCTAACCTAATTACGCATATGGCCGCATCGCATTAAGATGGATTTAAACCAAGCGAGCGGATTCTCATTCTATACCCACTCTACGAAATTCGTTAATTGATTTCGTAGAATCGGGGATAGAATGAGCATTGGCTCGCTTTGTCTAAACTACCTTTAGGAGGTAAATACCACAATCACCACGCTATAGGATAGGCGACGGGTTCGGGTATACCTAACACAGAGGATGTCCGAAATGGTCCCGTTGGCATTAAGACGGGGTTTGGCCTGCTACTGCGAACACCGATGTTCGCAAATTTCTGGGATTTTTGACTCTAATGACGCCTTCGTTGGAGTGACAGAGACAAATAATAATAATAAATCCCCAAAACTTATGAATTTCGGTGTTCGCGGCAGCAGGCCTTAGGGTGCGGCTCCACTGACGCGGAGAGGAGAGGAGCGGAGATGTGCAAAATTGGCCAATGAGACCGCATCACAGTGTTTCGAATTTTGAATTTGAAGTATGTAATTGGTCAATTTTGCACATCTCCGCGTCAGTGGAGCCGCACCCTTATGATGATGGGATCTTTGAAAAATCCGTTGAAGGCGGTTTTGGTTTTTTTTATGTGGTGTGCTTATTTGAGCCAATAAATGAGGTGATCAATATTCTTATAAACGTACAGGTCTATTAATAAGAGGGTAGGTTGAGGTAAGTTCGAACAGGAGAGTAGAAGCACAATTCGGAATTGCCCCTTCCCTTAATAGTATGAGGGTTAATTTTTTTGCTTAGAATTGTTGTGTGTTCACCATGAGCTGCCCTGATACTTACGGTCCTTCCCGCTCAAACTCGCATATTGGTTGGAGCGAGAAATGTAAAAAGTAAGTCTGCGTTAAAGCCAAGCCTTGTTCATGGTAAGGTAAACAGTAAAAACACAGCACATTAATTGCATAAATAAAGAGGGCCACTTGACACTTGACGACTACTCAGAGCAGCATTTGAGCTAATACCATTTGATGAGTAACTCAATCTATTAATAATTCATTAATTATTTGTTACGCAACTTTAACATTATAATAAGGAACAGTAAATTTCCATTGAAAATTAATTCACGATCGGATTAATATTCTAGTTCCTCTGTAATCTACTAGTAATTGCATGAATAGGGTTGCCAACTCTCCGTCCGGCTATATTGTCCGGTTTATAAATTTACTGTCCACTCCAGTCCGGTTTTTGAGACGCTCACTATTGAAAAACACGTAGTATAATAATCCATTTTTGACAAATAGATACTTCGTGTAAGACCAAGGTCAGGTCAGGGTAGGTAATATTTTATTTTTAAGGAAAGTTCGTCATATTCGTCTCATACTGTTCAGTTAGGGACTGAAATCAATTGGTAGACGGACTTTCCTGATAGACGGTCTTCTCCGCATTGACCTTATGATACAAGTTACAATTAGCAAGGCAAATTACTTATAGACACATCTCGGAACAGGTTAATCATGTATAAGAGCTTATAAAAAGCACCGCCATCTTGATTTTTACTGCCAGACAACCCTAATGAAGTAACTGAGAGACCTTCGTCTTAATAGCGATTTGAAGACCTTGGGCCGGACCGGAGAAGGGCAGTAATGTTTCTATGGCTACGTCATCATGTTATAATTATAACTTTAGCTATTCGTACATTGTGCATCAAAGGAGGTAAGTACGGAATTACTAACGAGAGTGTTAGAACTAGGCTTTTATGACTCGAGTTAGTATTCCGCTTACCGACCGTGATGCATACAGTGTTTTTCATCACACTTGCCGACAAAAAAATAAGTTTTAAGACAAAATTTCTATTACTCCCTAGGAAATTTCCCTTTTCTATTACTCCCGCTGTCCCGCTACGCGCGCAAGCAACGGCGCGCTTAGACAGCAAGTGTGATGAAAAATTCTTTTTTTTAATTTATTGTTTTACCATGGATACAAGTCCTTCAGTCGGACAAATATTTTCGTATTATCAGTATTGCCAGCTGCTTAGTAATATTTCTAATAATACTTTAGTTACCTAATCTTCGATAATACAGAAAAATGCCCCAATTCATTCATTTCCAATCCCTTGTACATGACAAAGGCACCTACCTGCCACCTTACCGTTCTTACCTGCACACATCCACGTTCGAAAGGGCTTAAGTCGCTAGTATTTCCTATGAACATACCCCGTTTTAGTGTAAGCCAGTCCTAAGATGACGGATGGGCCTGGGAAACATGCAATTGTTATGAATTACTGATAATAACATTCGCAATGCCGTATGTACCTAATGTATAAAAAGACCAGATCCGTAAACGTTATCAAGACAACACGAGAACAAAATTTGTAAAATACACACACACACACACAGCTTTTTATTCTATTCTAATAATTTTAAGAAAAGTATGTTGTCCAAATTGCAATAGAAATGTTATTCAATAAGCGGGTCTACACTGAATAAACCGCCTAACGAGAAAATTGCCGCGCGAGGCATTTTCGGTCAGTGACGTCAGTGTGGAAGTGCCTCGCCCGAGTCGCCTGGCATTAAGGTGCGTTTAAACTTAAACCAAAAGAGCATTCGCTATTCTAGCGCCCGTTCTACGAAATCACGTTTTGTGTACCGATCGAATTTCGTAGAGTGGGAGGTTAGAATAGCGAATCCTGTTTTAGTTTGAACGCACCTTTACCGGCATGCAGCCGCTCATGCTTTTGCCGAATTGCCTCGCGCGGCAAATTCCTCGCGAGACTGCTCGTTCAGTGTGGGCCCACCCACACTACAATACATATTTACAAACTTGTCATTTATAAACATAATTACATACATATTTAAAAAAAGATGTGTGTCTGTCAGTTAATTTAGGTATTTAAATAAATAAATATAAAACCTACCCTCAAATGGTTCCTTAATCCAGTTCAGGGTGGATGAAAACATGACGCGATCAAATAAGGCATCCGTCAGCGTTAAGGTGCATTCAGACCAAAAGAGCATTCGCTGTTCTATCCCCCGCTCTACGAAAATCAACCAATCACGTTTTGTGTAACGATCGAATTTCGTAGAGTAGGGGTTAGATAGAATAGCGAATGCTCGTTTGGTCTGAATGCACCTTATGCAAACTGCAAATATTTCATAAGTAAAGGCCTAGTCACGCGCAAGGACACGCCACGCACCTGGTGTGGCTCGGCCTTTATGTTTTACCTACATATCTTGAAATCTGTGTGACCCTAAGGACCAACATACACTAGCATACTCTCAGCAAAGGGCCCTCTAGGGCGACTGAAAATAGTCAAGTAAAAAAATGTTTTTCAACGAGTATAATACTCTGAGGGTTCGATCCCCGGCTCGTACCAATGAGTTTTCAAAAAACTTATGTACGCAAGATCATTTAATATTCACAAATGCTTTACGGTGAAGGAAAACATGTGAGGAAACCTGCATACATCAGCGAAGAAATACAAGGGTGTATGTGAAGTCCCCAACAAGTACTGGGCCAGCGTTGGGACCACGCAAAATAGGCACGTTTGATGTCGATTTGCGGAAAAATGGCCAGAATACAACAACAACTACAACATATTCTGAGGGGTCCCAATGCCTTTAAAAGCGTCAGTATTGGAAAAAAAAGTTGAGAAAAAGGTTTTTTTTTCACGACGTGAAGCGTCAGTATTGGAAAAAAAAGTTGAGAAAAAGGTTTTTTTTTCACGACGTGATGATACCTAAGTGAAAAATCGTGAAGCACTAGTAACAATGTATGAAATTATCGCAACTTCGTGAAATACGAAATTGAAACAGCTCTTACATTGTATGGAAATTACCGGTATTAACTCTAATACGCTTATTTACGTATTATTTCATAGTTTAAATCCGCTTAACGTAAATTCCCACGTAGGCATTTTAAATGAAGTAATCCTGTGCTTTAGGCAATATGATTAATCAGGTAATATTATAAAAATATAAGAAACAATAAAATTTTCCTTTTAGTGGCACTTTTCTGTTCAACGTTTAGCAGTTTATGGCTCAATTTACATTGGACGTCTTAGTACATACAACACAACCAAATTAACTTGAACCGCAAAGTGCTAAACATTCAATTTCCTCGACTGTACATAAATATTAAATATATATCTTTTATTTTTCTCATAGGTGGTGTGGTAGCATGTGTGACACTCACACGGTATCAAAATTATTTTCATCTTGGGCGGAACACTTGGAATCCATCGCTTCATTCGAGCTTCAATGAACGCCCTCGCCGAAATAAACTTTGATCTCTTGTGACACAATCTATTGCCGTCTCCGTGGTGTAAGATTAACAGTGACTGTACTATAGCCGTACCATGAGCTTGTGCGGCGTTATTAACGCGCTTTTACTTTATTTCTGGCTCGCTCGCGCCAATACGCGAGTACGAGTGGGATGGATAGAAAGTAAACGCACGTTAATAACGTAGTACAAGTGAGAACTTCGTATACGGCCGGAACAAACTAAAGGTGCATGCAGACCAAACGAGCATTCGCTATTCTAATCTAACCCCCTACTCTACGAAATTCAATCGCTACACAAAACGTGATTCGTTGATTTCGTAGAGTGTGGGATAGATAGAATAGCGAATGCTCGTTTGGTCTGAATGCACATTTATATCTGTCTGGCCTGGTACTGCGAAAATAGTCAAATTCGAGCATCTTTCTCTTTCACGTCAATGACATCTTCGTTAGGGTGACAGAGACAAATGAACGAAATTGTCGAACTCGCGGCAGCCCTCCTCATGGTAACTATCTAGCGATATTGTTCCACCCACACGGGTTTAGGTGCCTAAATCCGTCTAAAAAACTGAATAGCTTCCATTTTTAATTATAAAAGGCCTTTTTTATGCTTATTTTTAGATAAGGCGCTTATATTTTCGTGTAGGAGGACCTTTATACGATGGGTTCGGCGTGATTTGATGGATTAATCAATAATGTCGTATATTATATGTCGTCATCATCATCATCGGCTTTGTCAAGTCCTCTCCTGTTGCCTATGCGTAATGCATCCATAGGCGGGGCACTTTCTTACGAAGTTTACCTACCAATATACCGAAATCACACCTAGATCCTATGTCAAGGGGGGGGGGGGGGGAAGTGCCGATATTGTTTTTTTTTTTTTTATACAACGGGTATATAACCTGGAAATGGTACGTTGGCACCAAGTCAGGGTTTTTTATAATTTGGTGAATTAACTCTAGTGTATCTACGTAGGGTTCGCACTTAGTCAACACTGTAAGAATTAATAAACCACATGTTTATGCCAGGCAAGTTGGCAACCCTGGTTGTTTTTGCCAACGCTCGCCAGTAGCGAATTTCAAGAACGTAACACGATATTTAATATTGTTGTGATCCGATACCCGTGTCAGACTATACCAGCGATGGCGAACCTTTTGATGAACATGCAAAAAATATTAGGTATGATACAGGGTGCTTAGACAAGTTGCCGATCGCTAACGCTTAATCGTTAATCGTAAACGAAAGGCAGCTAAAGGTGGATGCAGACCAAAAGAGCATTCGCTGCTCTATTCCCCACTCTACGAAATTAACGAATAACGTTTCGTGTAAGGGTGCATTCAGACCAAACGAACATTCGCTATTCTATCCCCCCACTCTACGAAATTCGATCGTTACACAAAACGTGATTGGTTGATTTCGTAGAGTAGGGGGATAGAACAGCGAATGCTCTTTTGGTCTGCATACACCTTTCCTGTGTTTGTCGCACTAAAATGAAAGAGTGACAGAGAGGGAAAACCACGATATGCTAATAAGCGTTAGCGATTGGCGACTTGGCTAAGCATCCTTGGCTGTAACTGTTTAAGGCCAAACCTCACCAGATGCGGGTGCACGTGTGCGTGACGGGCGTGTTGTAGTCAAAGTCAAACTCAAAGTCAAACTATTCTTTATTCAAGTAAGCTTATTAGGTAATAAGCACTTTCGAATCTTCTGACATTATCAAGAGAGAGAAAAAAAAATTCTACTAGCTGTAGCTTATGCAAAAGTCATAGTAAATGGCACACCGTTTTGCTGGAAACGCGCACGTGCACGCACACCACGCAGCGGTGTGCCATCTAATATGACATTTACATAAGCTACAACGGGCACGCCACGCATACGCTGCTGCATAAGCGTTTGGTGTGGCCCAGCTTTAAATGTCATAGTAGATGCACGTCACGCGCACGTGCACGCCACGCCAGCGGTGTGCCATCTAATATGACATTTACATAAGCTACAACGGGCACGCCACGCATAAGCTGCTGCATAAGCGTTTGGTGTGGCCCAGCCTTAAATGTCATAGTAGATGACACAACGCTTGCACGTCACGCGCACGTGCACGCCACGCAGCGGTGTGCCATCTAATATGACATTTATATAAGCTACAACGGGCACGTCATGCATACGCTGCTGCATAAGCATATGATGTGGCCCAGCTTTAAATGTCATAGTAGATGAAATAACGCCTGCACGTCACGCGTACGGTCACGCCACGCCAGCGGTGTGCCATCTACTATGACTTTTACATAATCTACAACGGGCACGCCACGCATACGCTGCTGCATAAGCGTTTGGTGTGGCCCAGCTTTAAATGTCATAGTAGATGACACAAAGCATGCACGTGACGAGTGCACGCCACGCAAGCGGTGTGCCATCTACTATAATTTTACACAAACTACAACGCGCACGCCACGCATACAAGCATGTACATTTGCTGCGCACACGTTTGGTGTGGCCCGGCCTTTAATTATAAAGCAATACGCACACTTTTCATTTTTATTTGAAATGGGCTTACTCATGGCCACAGACTAGCCAAGGGCAGAGACGTGGCCTATGATGGAGTGAGTTTGCCCAGAAGGTGCCTATTCACCCCTGGCTTGAATTTACCTGCAAATCTGCTTGGTGATAATGAATGTCTACAACAGCAATGTCGATATTATTTCTGAAATGCTACCACGAACCACGACCATTCGACCAAACGTGTTGCATCCCTGTTACTCTTACAGATAACTTAGTGCATCAGAGAGGGAACAGGTTCGCAGGCTTCAGGGCTGCTACCGCGAACATCGAAGTTCGCAAATTTCGGGGATTTGTCTCTGTCACTCCAACGAAGTGCTCATTAGAGTGACAGAGAAAAATCCCCGAAATTTGCGAACTTCGATGTTCGCGGTAGCAGGCCAGTTCAGACCCGTAAATGATAATGATTCCTAGCCTCATTGCATGGATGGAACTAACTAGAAATAAGTACCAAGTAAGTACCTTGTTTATGGTAATTAGTTGATTACTGATGATTAGGTAGGTACCTACCTTTTTTCTGGACAATTTAGTTTACTTCCTAATGTACCTAATAGAGATTACAGTGACGCATAGAAAAACACATTTAATAATGACATTATATACCTAAGTTTTATTTATGTGTTACGACATTGTAAGTTTTATTTCTAAATATAGTTTTTAGGTAAGTACCTACTTGCTCATTGTTAGATTTGATAAAGAAATAGTAGTAGGTACTAAACTACTGACAATGCAAATGAGCTGGAAGCTAAAAGACCAGAAATATTGGTAGTGGTGGAATAATCATGTATTAAAAACGTAATACAATGGTAGACTCCTACGTCGGAAATAAATGCACAACGAACTTTGAAAAAAAAAAACAGTGAAAAAAAGTAAAAGAAATTACCATTCTCTAAAATTCAGGTTTTCTAGTTTAATTCCATTTCTTAGCCGTTTCGATTTTTGGACCCAGCGTTTAGGGTGTCAAAATGAATCATTTTTCGCACACAATCGATTGGTAACATCACTATGAAATAAGATGAGGTAAAAGAAAAAACTTGTAGGTATTTTTTGGCCACATGGCGTTGCGTGGCTGCCAAATAGGTAATTAGCAACATTGGTGCTGTAATTATAATACTAAGACTTAAATAGGTGTACAACTCAATAGGTAATCCATAGTAATGATATAGGTAGGCATAGGTACCTAAGTATGCGTAGAGCTTTTGACTAGTCTAATCATAACCTCGACAGGTTTGAGGTTTAGCTTACTTCATTTAGGCTAGTTCATCGTTTTGTAGGTACTTATTATAAACAGAACTATGAGTTTATTTTCTTAAATTTGTCCGGTGCTCAAGGCTTCAGTGGCCGAGATTCTCGAAGTTAAGTTTAAGTCTAGTTTTTACAGGGCAGCATGTAGGTACACCTATAAACCTAGCTGCAGTGGTTTTGTGAATATTACAAATTAAATAATTAATTATGAAATAAAAAAAATGTTGATAATAAAGCTCTCCATAACTTGTACATTTTGAAATGTTAACATGCGTGATGAATCGAAGAGTCATCGAGTCACGAGACACCATGAAAATCTTCATACCTTTGAGAATATAACAATTTAAATAAAATTTTCGAAAAAGTAGGTATTCGTTGTATCGTATCAAAATGAAATTACTACAAATTGCCTACGTATTTTGTAAAATATTTAATTCTGACACTCAAGAGGCACAGTTCCGGACATGACTACCAGGAAAATATTCGACAGAAAAATCATTAAAAATCAGTTTTAACGGAAAGCCTGAGAATATTAAAAGTATTTTTTTTGTAATTAGGTGGAAAAATACACTTAATTTAACCCGAGTGGACGAATGGTAACCACTTCCACGCAGCGCCATGTTTTACAATTTTTTAGAAAAATTCTATTTCTCGGCTTTTACGATATTTGGCCATGGCATATAGGGTGTCAAAATGAATTAAATTTTGTGTACAATCGTTTGGTAGCATCACTATTTAGATGAAGAAAAAAAAATTTTATTTTTTTTCCACATGGCGTGGCATGGCCTGTTACATGGTCATCCACGTTGGCATATTATCAAGATGAAATACGTGGGTATAACTACCAATATTAAATTAGTTTATTATGTTTCCGTGTGTATAATTTGACGGATGTTCAAAGCGCAGAGCTATTTCTGCAAAGCCAAAGGGCGAGAGGACGAAAATAACAATGTCTCTAGCTACTAGATAAGCTTATCGTGTGCCTTATGTAATGGTTAAAAACACGTGGTCTACTACCACATAGGCTCCGAGTCTGTAACCCTGATTTACGCGGTACCTGAACCGTTATATGCGCAGCAGTTTGATCTAGAAAACTATGACGAAATAGTAAAAGTTTCGAGAAATGCTAACTACTTTTTCCACTGATACAAGTCACTGTAATCACTTTTATGATAACACAAATGGGTTTTGGATGGAGGAAGTCTGTCTAAAACGTACCTTTTAAGCTGTAATCCAACGTGGTGGCTCCAAGCAGATCGCGACACCACACAAGACACGACAACGGAACTTCGCACTTAGAAAACACACAAAATAACGCAAATTAACGCTTTAAACAACACTTACGACGATTTTCAAGTTAACACATGCCGTTTTACGTATACTGACACGTTTTTAGTTTTCAGAAAGTCCATTGAACTGTTTAGTATGAAATTTACGTCGAGCGAAATTATACGGAGTGGCAACGCCGTAGAAACGATCGTGTTGCGCGGCACGACCGCCAGGCGGCGTAGCCGTCGGGGGGAGGGGCCGAGCGAGACGGAAGCGAGTGGGACAGAAGACACACAAGACGCCACGTCGTAAGATTATTTTTTTTAGTTATGGGATAAAATAAAATTTTATGAAACTGCGATTGTTTAGCCAAACGAAGACATTAGCGGACGGTGGACGCCGCGGCTGGTGACCTTTCAGATCGCGTCACCGCGGGTGGCGATAGCGAGGTCGGCGCGCGACGTTGCGAGCTCGCCCAGGCATTCGGTACCACGTTCCACGGATTACGAAAGTGCTGGGACGGGCGAAATCCCTCGTGGGCCTTTTGATACCTGACTCTGGTATAGATATAGAGATCCTAGCTATCTAGACGTATATGCGCATTGCCCTAACCCACATAGTTGCTGGCAGAATCGTGAACTATGCTAAAATCGTGTGGCGTACGAATCCGGCCTTCCCAACGGTGTCGTTTTCATTTCACGCGTGGAATTTTTATGAAAAATTGCACTTTGAGGCAAAATTACGTTGGAATTTGCCAATAAAAATGCCTGGCATCGCAATTTTAGCAAAAAATAGTTCGTAATTCAAGTGTATTTACGTAGGTATTGGATAATGACAATAAATACTTCGTAAGGAAACTCGTTGCAACAATTGAAATATAACACCTACTATTTTATGTACCTACCTACGTACCGCATACATACATTGTAGTACTTGCAATGCATTGCCAGGTGGTCCGTGCCCTCGGACCCCAGTTGTAAGAAACCTGTTTTGCAGTCAGCTTTGTTGCACTTCGTGTGTAGGTAGATACAAATACCTATATATCCGTCCGTACGCTGGCACTGCTGGCAGTTAAGAACGAAATTTAAATATATCCTGACACAACACGATCATCCGCATTCCATAGATATTTGTGTAAATTTTTTCTACTACCTTACCTAACCTACCAACCAATGAAATAATTATGAAAACACAAATATTTTTTTTAAATTATTTATAATCTACCAACACGAACATGATACTTTACGAAAATGATAACCAATCTTCATGCGTATTTTTATTATGTTTACACATTACGAGTAATTAAAATCGATTGACATGAGGAATAGAATAGAACAAACTTCATGTGCTATACCTATCTACCCAGAACAATGAGTTATGGAGTTAGGTACCTACATTACACCCTAGGTTAGGCTTAAGCTTAGTCTTAAGTTGTTATTTGTGGACTGATTTTATGAATAAAACATTTGTTCATCTCCCTTAGACCTAGGTACCTAAGATATCAACATAATCTACTGTGAGTGATTGGCTTTTCGAGATTAACTATCAAGCAAGCGTTAAGTTTATACTATTACCAGACAAGCATTACATAGATAATCTAGATACCTATTTGTGTTTATAGCTAAATTCAAATAACATTTCGGTGTATACCGGTCAAAAATGGCATGTTAGGCTACATGAATCTATTGAAAACAATTTTATACTAAACTCGATACACTGCCTAACTACCTTAAAAAAAATAAACAGTTTTTTTTTCACGTACCCACAGGAACAATGCAGCTTTTTAGTTGAAAGGGAAGAGGGACGCAACGAAATCCTAAATTTTTTTTAAACTACCTACGTTCCATAGACTATAGAGGGTTGCAAAAGGGGAGTAAATTGCAGGAAATACCTATTAGCTACGAAAGTGCAGTGTGCGATGGACGGGAAAATATAGGTTATAGGTAGGTAGGTAGGTAGGTACTATTACGGTCTCTAGACATACTTTTTTTTTTTTTTTTTGGGAGCGAATGGAGTATATTTACCCCATTCGTACAGATTGGCGATAAGCTTTTGAGCACGCGGTGCTAACGGTTTACACGTTGTGCTCAGCCATGAGTTAGGTCTTAGTGACTAATGTTTAGTTAGTTTGTAATACTGTAAATGAAATGAGATAAGGAGAAAGAATATGAGTTGGATATTCATGTGGAGTTAAACGATTTTAGATTGTTAATAATGTATTTGAGAAGATTTAAGAAACTTTCGGCAGTGGACTCTCTGGAGGAACATTCGAGAATGTTTCCAGGGTCTACGCGGAAGTTTTGACAAATAATAGTGTGGTCAAGACGTTGACGGGCGAATCTGGGACATTCGGACAAAAGGTGTGTGAATGTTTGTTTTACTGGTTGGGTGTTGTCGCACGGGCAGTGATCATTTGCCGTGATATTGAAACGGTGGAGGTATTGTTTATGGAAGGCATGGTTACTGAGATATTGTGTGATAAAGAAATTTGGAGTGAACTTAGAGATAAACTCTTTAAGTTCTTGGTGGGTGGGGAAAATTGACTTGGTATACTGGCATTTATTATTATTGTTGTAAAAATTGGCAGAAGCTGATTCTAAAGTTCTAAGGTTATGTAGTTTTATGTGGGAAATCGGGATTTGGTCGAAGATGGGGGCCTTATGAGCTTTAGCGGCTTCTTTGGCTGCTTGGTCAGCCAGCTCATTTCCAGGAATGCCGCAGTGGGCCTTAGCCCAGATAAAGTGTGTGGATGTGTTAGTGTGTGTGTGTATGAGTTTGTGTATTTGAACTACGATGTGGTTGTAGTTGTTGGGATCCATAATTGCCATAAGAGATGACTTGCTGTCTGAGAACAGGAGGAGCTCGCGTGGATGGTGTTTGTAGGCAAGTGTGAGACATTCCTTGATTGCGACGAGCTCCGCCTGGAAGACAGAACAGCAGTCGTGAAGTTTGAGTTTCTTGGTGATCGTCGGGTGATTGGGCCTGACGATCACAAAGGCTGCACCTACCCCGTCTTCGCTCTTACTCCCATCTGTGTAAGCTCTCCAGGTATCGGGAGTTGTTGTTGCGTGCATAATGACAGTTTCGTCATGTTCGGCGATGTTATTTACCTCAGAGAATGGTATCGTGACTCTCTTGGAGGGATGTAGGAGCTCTGACGGTGATGCTAGGCGTTCCATTGGGAGATCGTTTGGGAGGTATGAGGCGTGCCCCAGTCGCCGGGCGCTCTCCACCTCCGCAGTGCAAGCTATGCGTGCTGGTAAAGGCGGAAGGTTGGCGAGTGTAATGGAGAGAATTGTGCTTAGCGTCTTAAACCCCCGAACGATCTTTATGGCAAAGAGGCGTTGCAGTGAGAGCAGCTTGCTTTCCACACACTTGAACCTCAGGGCGTCCACCCAGACGGAGGCCGAGTAAGTGATAATAGGAGTGATGACTCCGTAGTATATGGTCCTGATGTTCTCTGGGTGGACTCCCCAGGTTGGGCGTATAAAGGCTTGGAGCTTCATAAACAGCCTTTTGGCTTTGTCCACGACGTAGTTCGCGTGTTTGACAAATTTTAGCCTGCTGTCTATGAAGACTCCAAGATATTTTATGTGTGGGACAAAGGGAACTTGGGTGCCTTCGAAAATTATTTGAATCTTGGCGGCCTTGTTTGTGAAGGCAATGGCTTGGGTCTTGTCCGCTCCAAACGTGAGCTTAACGCTGTTGCCCCACTCGACAATGCGCTCAATGGCTCGATTGGTGCGACGTTCCAGGTCCTCGGTGTATTTGGCGCTACAAATCAACAGCACGTCGTCAGCGTAGGCTTGAAGGTGACAACCCGGGGGCATCCCGGTCTCGAGGAGCTCGTCTAGGATAAGGTTCCATAAGACCGGTCCTACGACCGACCCTTGGACGCATCCCCTGGTCATCACCTTTCTCGCTGAGCAGTCCGAGAAGTTAACGGAAACTGATCTGTCCGTGACGTAACTTCGTAACACCTGATAAATGTTACGCGGACAGTCGTTGTGCTGAAGCCTCGCAAATATCGCAGGCCACCACGCCATGTCGAACGCCGACTTTATGTCGAGCGAGATGGCCAGCACGTGCTCGCCGTTGTTCTTGGCGTTTGAGACGATGTCGAGAGCGTCTTGGATGGCAGTAGTCGTGTTTGTTTGGAGGCGGAAGCCGTACTGCCGACGAATGATTTTACCCTTAAGGTGTAGATGGTGGGTTAGCCTATTTATAAGAAGCTTCTCAAGGAGCTTACCAAAAACTTTCACCAAACCAATTGGCCGATAGGACGATGACTTAGTGTAGTCGTCCTTGTTCGGCTTTGGTATGATTTTGGTGAGGGTGGACTTCCAGGTGGTCGGAAAGTATTCAAGAGATAAGCATCTGTTCATAATTTGTGTTACTAGGTCCGGGAAGCAATTGGCGAATTGGTAACAGATGTCAGAAGTCAAGTGGTCGTCGCCGGGGGCCTTTTTGTGACCGATGGTTTTCAGGGTCTCAAGGACTTCGGTCTTGGTGAATGGCGGCTCGTCTGGGTGTTCTGGCACGTTATCCACTTGGCTTCTGACATCCCTCTGTTGGTCGGTGTCTTTGCATGGGTCGTCGTCTGGGTAAAATATTTTTAGCAGATTCTCGGCGGTGTCTCTGGAGTCGGTCGTGTAGCTACCATCAGGGAGCAAGAGAGTGGCAGGGGGTTGGGTGATAGGTCGGGTGCGCATAATGCGGTTTGTAACGGACCACACGTCCTCCTTCCCCTGCCGCTCGCAGAAAGCTCGAAAGGTGGTGGTTGAGGCAGCGCAGCATGCGTCAGAGTATTGCTTTCTTAGCTTGTCCCTCTCCTGGACTATTTCGGTGATAGGATGCCCCCGCTTCACAGCCTTGCTAAGCTGGTGGTGGTTTTTAATTACCTGTGCTTTGAGCGCAGTAAGGTCGTCGCTCCACCAAAGGGGGCGACTGGGCGGTTTTTTGGAGCGGGGTAGAAGCTCGTCGCATGTGGTCTGTATGGCATCAGTGGTTGTTTTGATGATGCGATCGAGCTCATCCTTGGTACAGTGTTGAATTTCTTCGGCATTAGGGATTTTGTTGGCAAGGCTCGATCGAAACTGCTCACTGATAGCGTCCCACTTGACATTGGTGGTATTATATCGGAAGGTGGATAATTTAAGTGTTTTGGTGAAGTTAAAAGCTTTGCTATTGGGGAACGGGATGGAAAAGGTGATGGCGTTGTGGTCAGAGGAGGGACATACGTTGGGGTCAACGCGCCAGTTCTGAACGTTTATTTGGTTCTGACCACAGCGGGAATGGTTACTAATTAGAGTGAGGTCAACTATGGAGGTGCGGGGGAGGCCATGAGTGACGGTTTCGAATGTGGGGACAGTTCCGACGTTACAGATGGTAAGGTCGTGCGAAATTGTGAAATCAGCTATAAGGTTACCTCTAGCGTTTGGCAGTTTGCATCCCCATGACGGGTGCCAGCCGTTGAAATCACCTCCAATGATATGCAGGGCCCCTGTAGTGTCGTTGAGGAATTTCTCCAATTGTGGAAGTGTATTATGCCGGTCAGTCCTGGGCTCAATATAAATGGCCGTCAAGAACACCTTCCTACCGGTATTCAGCGTTAGTTGGACGATACTTAGGTTAGGTGTACAAAATTTAGTCATGCCCAGTGTGCTGACCCCGGAATTCTTTATAAGGAGAGCAGCTTTGGTCGTTCTGTCCGAAGACGGAAACTGGTACGAAGTGTATCCCGGCACGTCCCTCATAATGCTACTACCTGCTGGGATGTAAGGTTCACTTATGAAAGCAAAGTCGTAAGCGTTCTGCCCGCTGAGATGCACTGCCATTTCCTGATAGGCGTTCCTGCCGTGGCCTAAGTTGATTTGCAGCAAGTTATATTTGTCTTTTGGTGGGTTGATATTTGCTTGTGGGTCTCTACGATCCATAATTGATCCGCGATTTGACTTTGGTTTCCATTATGGCTCGGAGTGGGCAGGTGACGGAAGTAGCGCTGTGCTGATAGGAGGGGGCAGGAGAGCGGGAGGTGGTATTGTGTTTTGAGGTAGTGCAGTTAAAGCACTTGAGCGCGTCGGAGGAATCCTTGTTAGGGCATCGTGCGAATTCGTGCTCAGTAGATGCGCAGTGGGAGCACGCAGCGGTACCCTTGCAGTGCTTTTTGGTGTGGCCGAATTGCAGGCACTTAAAGCACTGTAGTAAAGGGACATGCTCGCATGCGTGAACCCTCTGGTGGTCTATGTTGACCTTGCCTGTGGACACAATGGCTTTGAACACGTCTGGGGAGGCGATAAGGACTGCGTTGTAGAGGTGGGACTTACGGTTGCCCCTGCTAAATTGAAAGACGAGATCCGAGTTCGATTGGGCCTTGTTCTTGATTTCAGGATTCTGCTGCAGAATAATTTCTGCTAGCAGGTCCTTGGGCGTGTCAACGCTGATGCCCTTGACAATGACAGATGGTTTGAGGGTGCGCGCCGGTTCGGCGGTGACGTCACTGTAAGCGGAGTTGGATTTCGCCAGTGCCGCATCTCGCTGAACAACATTGTCAAACTCGACCCGGACTTTGTTGTTCGAGACGAATTTGGCGGCAGCGGGGGCGAAGGTCAGATCTCGGAAGGATACGGTGCTTCTCCAAGCTTGTAGGGTTTCCGAGGGAGACTTGACCGGTTTTTTGGAGGCAATTATCATTGCCGGCCTGCTGGATGGGCGGTTTGGGAGTTGGGGGGGACGAGACTCTTTTGCGTTGTTCCGACGCGTAGCAGCCGAGGCTGCTTTACTGGCGTAGGTTCCCGGAGGGTTAGAGGTGATGGGTGCAACAGTGGGAGTGCGATGGGGACGAGCAGTGAACACTCCCAGCTCCTCTCGGATGGCAGCTTTAATCACTGCCACTGTTGAGGCGCTGGTAGTGACGTATGCGTCGTCGCCGTCAGTTTGTGTGCTGATTGCGCGGGTGTTGAGGTTGCGCAGGGCTGCTTGGCTGAGAGAGGGCCTTCCGGAAGAGGTCATGTATGGGGCTGACTCCGCGCTCAGTGTCTCGACTTCCTTTATGTAGTCCTGTATATGGTTGCGCAGGTCATTGACGCATTTGTCAATCGCCACTCTATTGTGCTTGGTAACACTCCTATTTGCGTGC
>JALPQI010017424.1:0-19037 GCA_025490895.1 Thaumatotibia leucotreta | reverse complement strand
TTCGGTTGCAGTCGGGGAACCTTTCATTACGGAAAATATAAATATATGGAGGTTCCCCGACTGCAATCGAAACAAAATATAGTAAGTAATGAGACAAGCGCCTATTATGTAGACACGCTCACAAGAATTAACCTGAAGAAGGAATTATTTGTTACTTTTCAGTTCGCTTAAAACGGCAGTCGTGTTTTTTAATTTTTTAATTATTTTATTTATTTCTCAAAATATTTAGTCATAACAAAGAATTAGACAACTTATAAGTATGGAAACACTGTTTGTTTCAAAACTATATTACATGTTTGCAACAATTTTAAACTTATTGTTTCAGTGCTGCGCTGTCTCAATAGTAATTTAAAAGTATTAAGCTATTACTTCTAGCAGGGGAACACTTTCGTAGTTAAGTGTCATCATCAGCCTATATCATTCCGCCTGCTCGCGTGGCGGTGGATGGCTGTTTGTCGTGAATGCTTGCGATTCTGCGAGAGGATTAATGATAGAGTGTCCAGTGTATTTTGTTAATTGTATTTAGTTTCACGGTGTATTAGTTATGTTACTGTAATGCTGTGTAAATATATTTAAATAAATAAATAAATAAATTCCACTGCTGAACAACGGCCTTTCCCTAGCCTATGCGTATGAACGCATTAGGATGCAAATGCCCATAATCGCCACGCTGGGCAAATGGGTTAGCGATCGCAGTACTGTGTCCACTATCATGATGCTTCTCCCCATCATCAATCTTCGATAAATAAATGGTCAGTGACACTTAAAACCCTTAGCCAACTCTTATTACGGAATAGTTGGGGTGGTGACAAATGTATTCTTACTACCGTCATCACACGGCAACGTGGCACGGTTTCGTAGTACGAGTATATGTAAACAACAAACACTAGGTAATGGTAATAGTAAAGTTTAATAAGCAACTGTCCAAGTAGTTCATACTTATGTGATGTGACACAGGTAGTAATTGTAAGACTTTACAATAAAGAAGAACTAGGAATACCTACGGGTTAAGTTCCCCGGTACTAAAGGCACAGGCATTGTACCTATTTGTAGAATTTAACTCCCAGATACGACTATAATGTCTTCAGATATTATTCTATTCCAACTTATTTCTACTGAAGATTCAGAACTACTGTCACATATAATATATATTATGTATAAGCTAGGTACTTGGACAGTGGCTGATTACAGTTTACTGATTACCTTTAGTGTATTTTATTTACATAAATACTACGAAAGTGGTCCCCTCTTAGATTAAAAAGTTTTGTGGATGTGGATTATGTTGATTTGACATGAATGACTATTAATATGTATATATTTTTTTTTTTTATACCACGTCGGTGGCAAACAAGCATACGGCCCGCCTGATGGAAAGCAGTCACCGTAGCCTATGGGCGCTTGCAACCCCAGGGGTGTCACATGCGCGTTGCCGACCCAATAAGAACTTGTACACTCCTCTTTTGAAGAACCCCATACTGTAGTCCAACGGGAAAACCTCGGCAGGGAGCTCATTCCACAGACGGACCGTCCGCGGGAGGAAGTTCCTCTGAAACCGCACGGTGCGGATATACAGATCGATAGCGCTTGAAATTCTGAACAAAACTGTATATATAACTCATTTTCGCCAAAATGTCCTTTACGACAATTGAACCCAAAGGTATCGATATGTTGTACTTTCATAAATTTGAACATTGCTACACTGACATTTGCAGCATTTGAGCGGGGGGGGAAGCTAGGGTATGGTCTTGGTGGGAATAGCTGATAGTGAGAACAGCATTACCTATAAAATGCCAAGAAACCATCTGCTGTGTTTGTAGCGGAACACCGTATTGATCGCAGAGCCCTAGCCAGTCCGCGTCATCCACGTCCCCGCCGTCCCCCCTGGGAACTGCTGCAGCCGCGCCGCCGCGCGACCGCTACCTCTGTGCTGCAGCTGAGCTGAGGATGCAGGGCGAAAGGCGAATCTTCTGCGCCTCAAAACAGAACCAACTCACTAGGGAGGATACCCGAAACAAAACCGAGCATGCCCAAAGGCTTCGAGGTGGCAGCCCCACCATTGGGCTAGGGTATAGTGGACTAATCCTTCGCTTACCCGAAATCCAACGATTAAAGAAATTGAAACAGTGCAAAACCGGACCGATCAAACTACGACGACCTTTGGCATGAAAATACGGACACGAATTGCTTGCTGGAATGTGCGAACACTGAGCGAAGATAGCCGACTAGCCCAAGCAGAAGCAGAAATGCTCCGATACAAACTGCAGATACTCGGTCTTAGCGAAGTGCGCAGAAATGGATTCGGAGAACTGAGAACGTCCAGGGGCCTCACTTTTCTTTACTCCGGGAAGGAAGATGAAGAGGGCGTACGTGAGAACGGCGTAGGATTCCTCCTTTCTGATGCTGCGAAGAAGAGCCTGCTGGACTGGAAACCCATCTCAGATAGAATAGTTTCAGCCCGATTTAACAGCAAAGCCCGTAAGATAACCGTCGTTCAGTGCTACGCGCCCACAAACCTGGCATCAGAGGAAGACAAGGACGATTTCTACAGTGCACTCAACCTGACTTTGAAGAACACCCGCAAGCAGGACATAGTCATCGTCATGGGAGACCTAAATGCCAAGGTTGGCACAGACAACGACGGTTGTCAAAGACACATGGGCAAAAACGGGCTGGGAGTCCGGAACGAGAACGGGGAGAGATTTTTGGAATTCTGTCAGGACAACGACCTTACCATCGGAGGCACATTATTTATTCACGGAGACCACCATAAATACACATGGAACTCACCCGATGGAGTCACCAAGAACCAGATTGACCATCTTGCCATCAGCTCCAAATGGCGATCATCACTGCTCGACGTTCGCAACCGTCGTGGCGCGGATATCGACAGTGACCACCACCTAGTCGTCGCAGAGGTGCGGCTAAAAGTAGCAGTAGCCCGAGCTGCCAGCGCGACTACCAAGATGGGCAAACGTTTTGAGGTCAACAAGCTGCAGGACCCAGATGTAAGAGACGCCTTTAGGCTCGAACTGCGAAACCGCTTCTCCGTTCTCGATGCGGACCCAACCACTTCTGTCGACGCGGAGTGGAACCACATCAAAATGGCCTATACAGAGACCAGCTCCGTTGTCCTTGGACACAAAACACACACACGCGAAGACTGGATGTCACAAAATACCTGGCACCTGATCGAAGAAAGGCGTGAGCTACATCTTCAACTTCTGGCAACTAGTGACGAGGCAATGCGCACAGATCTGAGGCGCCAATACAGACAAGTCCGTAGAAAAATCTACCGAAGTACCCGTCATGACCGTCGAGTATGGGCTGAAGAGGTTGCAGACTGCGCCCAGCGCGCCGCCAACTCCGGTAATCTCAGGGAGATGTACAAGGCGACGAAGACCTTGGCCGGTAATAGGAACCAGAGGAAGAAGAAGCCTTTGAAGGACAAAACAGGTCAGTTTATTGTGACATCGGAGGGACAGCTTCAACGCTGGCGGGAGCACTTTGAGGAGATCTTCCAAGTCCCGAACGACCCCGTTACGCTTGCAAGTGCTGCCAGCTTGCCTGCACAAAACCTGGACATAGATGTGTCTCCCCCTACAGCTGACGAGGTAGTAAAGGCCATCCGATCGCTGAAGAATGGAAAAGCCCCAGGAGTAGACCTTATCACAGCGGAAATGCTGAAAGCCGACATCCCTTCCGCTGCAAACGCGCTGACGCCTCTCCTGAGGAACATCTGGTCAGCCGAAGAGTTACCTGGTGACTGGAGCAATGGCCTTCTGATCACTGTACCCAAGAAGGGAGACCTCAGTCAATGTGGCAATTGGAGAGGTATCACTTTGCTCTCGATTCCTTCTAAGGTGCTCTGCAGGATAATCTTGGACAGACTTTCGCGGGCCGTAGAACCTCTTCTCCGCAAAGAACAGGCTGGTTTCCGGCCCAATCGATCGCGTACGGACCAGATTAACACCTTGCGCATAATCCTCGAACAGGCATCAGAATGGCAGAGGGAAATGTACCTGACCTTTGTGGATTTCGAAAAAGCCTTCGACACTTTGAGATGGAACTGTATCTGGGATCGGCTACGTGAAATTGGAGTCCCCGAGAAGATTACAAACATGATTAAGGCCATCTACAGGAACTACTCCTGTAGAGTAACTCACGACGGTCTCATCTCGGAGGACATACCTGTTCATGCGGGTGTACGCCAGGGGTGTCTTCTTTCCCCTCTCCTCTTCCTTGTCGTTCTCGATGGCATCATGGTCAAGACCAACAGTAAGCGCCGCGGCATAGAGTGGGGGCTGTCCAACGTGCTGGAAGACTTAGACTATGCCGATGACCTATGCCTATTGAGCCACACACGTGCCGACATGCAAGCCAAAATGGACGACCTACGGCGAGAGGCCTTGGAGACGGGACTTAAAATCAACACCAGGAAGACCCAAGACATGAGGTGCGGAGCAACCAGCTCGGTACCGTTGCTCATTGGCACAGAGGGCGTGGAGACAGTCCACAAATTTACGTACCTCGGTAGTATAGTGTCGGAAACTGGAGGGACCGAAGAGGACGTCGCTTCAAGGATCGCCAAAGGGAGAGCAACCTTCGCACAGCTCCGTCCTGTATGGCAATCGCGGAAACTGACTCGGAGAGTTAAGCTCAAGATATTCCGGTCCAACGTGAAATCCGTGTTGCTGTACGGATGTGAGACGTGGAAGGTCACTAAAGACATCTCGCACCGGCTACAGGTCTTTATCAACCGCTGTCTTCGCCGCATTCTCGGCGTGTTCTGGCCCGAGAAAATCTCCAACACAGATCTATGGGAACGCTGTGGTGAGACTCCGATCGACCAGCAGATCAAACGCCGCAAATGGAACTGGATTGGCCATACGCTCCGAAGGGACCCCGACCATATACCGAGGCAAGCCCTAGACTGGAATCCCCAAGGAAAGCGAAAACGTGGCCGCCCCAAGCAGACCTGGCGGCGGACGATCACTGCAGAAGCGAAGGCGATAGGGATGACCTGGAGCGAAGTAAAGCGCGAAGCTCAAGACCGTTCGGGATGGCGACGCACTGTGGACGCCCTCTGCCCCATCTAGGGGACATAGGACATTAAGTCAAGACACTGACATTTAGTTCATATTTAATTACCCTGAAAATGTAACATAGACCCTGTAATATTGTGGTAGCGAAATGAAGCGTTAAATGGAAAATTGAATAACCTTTATTTTTTTCTTTTCTATATTATTTTTTTTCCTCTAGATACGTTAACGTACCTATTTAACACGTTTACAGTCACTAACGAACTCACGTGGAAACGTAATACGCCGACAGTGACGACTTACGGAACTAGAAAGCTTTGCCTTTCTCTACATCGACTAACCTAACCTAACCTATTACAATCACGGTTAAAGAAACAACTGATGCCGGGACCTGGAATACTGCAATACAGGCTGCGTGGAAAGGGTTCCGTACGTTCACGAATATTGAGATTTTTTTATGATATTTTAACATATTATAGACTTCTTATAGGCTTTCCTGTAAACTATGCGTAAGGAATTAATTAAGCCCAGTAGTTTCGGTGATCAGGAGGTTATTTTTCGCCTATATTTTTTTAAATAAATTCAATATTAGTTGCCTTAAAATAACAAATAAAACATACTGAAAATCCTCGCACAGAACCGTTTTATTTGATATAGGTACCTATCATATGACACAATTCGCCAAATTTCTTTTTATATTTCAAATTAACCCCCCAAAAGTCGTCCTCATATTTAAAATTCATTTATTTACGTTCCATTTCGTAATTTCTTCCCATTTTTTTAAAAAGATGTTTTGTATAAAAATTACTATAGTCTACATTTTAGTAATATTTTCTTGGTGTATTATGTCGTATATTGTGAAATAATTTACATATTTTAACAACAGTTATCATCCCTATTTGATTAGCATTGCCTACACACTCAAAAATTCGGTTACGTGTAGGTAGACCGTAAACTGTAATCAAGTATACTCATAAGCGAAACAATACCTCGTTCCGCTGATAAAAGACTCGGCACGTAATCAGATCATCGATGTAGAAACCTTAACTAGTCACTTGCGGAAGGGCCCTCAGGCCCTCAATTCTTTTATAGGGGCGCAAAAGAGGTGCTTGAGTGTTGTGACAAAGGCGTATTGTTCTGCAGTGCGGGAATTGCTGTCGATCAAAAAGCCACTTAAAAGAGAATCGAATCGAGATTTTTTTGCATTGTAGACTTAAACGCTATGTGGTTTGAATAGATTCTAATTGAACTGTTTGGCACATTCTTTTAAAAGCCCGATTAGATTTAGTTTTAGTAGATTTGTGTTGAGTAATGTGATGGTATAATTATTGTAATCGACAATCGTATTCATTTATTGCAGAAATAAAAATATGACGATGATGTATGATTTTTGACTAAATATTTTAACCATCGTAAGTATTTTAATCCGCTCTTACGATATTTTGCCTTCAACAAAGTACTTAAGTATACGTAAGTAAATAAAAAACAAAATCATCTTGTCGGAATTTAAAGATAGGTAATTTCTTCCCTTATTTCTTCGTTATGTACCTATGCCGCCGTCGGCATAAGATAGAAATGTGTATATACATACATATATTTATTCCCTTGCCGTACCTCAATCGATTAGCATCAAGCAGACGATTTGCTTAAGGGAAAATAAATGGAACTAATTAAATAACGGTTATCGTCTTTGCTTACTTGGGCGTCGGCAAAAAACGCAAAAGTAAATTGGGAAATTCGAGAAACCTTTTCGCTAAATGGAAAATATAATTGAAAAACGATTGCATTTTCCTCTAATCGGAATCGGATCGCATTGATTTGTCCTTAACGTATTAAATATTACAAACTTAATTTGCCGGGTAACTTGGGGCGAGTCGGCACGGCCGGATTGTCGGGAGACTTAATAAATTCCGTTTTTAAAGTTCTGTTTGTCGTTTGAGCGAAATTAAAAACGTGTTTCCGCCGACGGGGTAGAGATTTGGTTATTGAAACAAGTTTAGGCAGTATTTTATGGGCACAAGCGGATATGTCATCGGAAATACTTTTTAAATTGTTCGTTGCCCGAAGTTTATTTCTATTTTTGTGCCATTAGCAATTTCAAGGAATACACATCAATTTATAAAAGTTAGGTAACATTGAATAAGACATTTCATTATTTTTTTACTTGACGTGTGCAATAAAGAATATTTTACTGTATTACTATTTAGAGTAATAGAAATTTTATCGTCATCATCATATCAGCCGAAAGACGTCAACTGCTGAACACAAAGATTGCCACCATGACCGGTCCTGTGCCACCCGCATCCAGCGGACTCCTGCGACCTTCACTAGGTAGTCAGTCTATTTTGTGGGCCCCTTGAAACCCTATTAAAAACGGGTAAAACCTCTGAGCAAGTGAAGTTGCCCTGTTTTATAAAGCACTGCAGATTAAAACATTACTCCCAATTTGAGCGTGTAGAGATAATTTATGTGGGCAGTTTTTTGGCATATTTCCTTGAGGAAAAGTTAATTAGCCGGAACGGCAGCAGCTGGCGCCCATAGCCCCAACCTCCCCATGCACTGCTTTACATAATGCTCGGCAGATTTTTAAAGCCGGGAAGTTTATGCGCGGCCGTAAAAAGTGTAGATAAAATTAAAAATGGACAGTTGGAAGTTGACCTGGATGGGTTTATTTTTTGATGTGTTAAAATTTTGAGGATGATACCTAAATAATTAGCTGGATCATCTGAACAACTTTCACGTATGATGATGCCTAGATATTACAAATGCTCTTGTATCTATAAATGAGTCGCTTAATTTCAAACCCGGGTAAATCCACTCTGACAATAGAGTTGAAGTTTAAAGAAAAACTAGGCAATTGCAATTAAGTATGCACTCTATTGGTAGAGTGGATTTATCAGGTTTGAAGTTAAGGGACTCAATTGGCGTATGTCGTCCAAGTTATTTACATATTAAAATATGAATGAACCGAGTTGCTCTCGTAATTAAAGTCGAAGATTGTTCGATATGTTTTGACCCATTAAGAGGAGCACCTTCGACAAAAGACGGACGTGTACTGACGAGTGGGTCGAAGCATGTTGAGTAATCATCGAATCTCTTACCTTACAAATATCCATACAATTTGTTACGTTGCGTGGTTGGGGGCAGTACAATTACATTTTTGTTACCACCCCAAATGTTCCCGTGGTTGTTGTAAGAGTCAACTAAGGGATTGAAGTTTCAATGAATATTCCTTTAGAATATTGATGATAGGTAGCAGCATCATCATAGTGGACATACTACAGTGCAAATGCACTGTAGTATGTTTACATGATAAGACAAGTAAGGATAAATATCCTTACTTGTCTTATCATGTAAACAAACAAAACGTCAAAGTTGATCAAAGACAATCACTAGTGATTAGAAATGTCGAAATAATGAAACGTCAGCGATAATATCACTATTTACGTAAAAAGAGCATTATCGATTTTGCGTCGTCTGTCAGGAAGAGGATTAATTAGTACAATATTATGTCAAAAACATATTGAAATCAACTACAACAATTTTGGTAAATTACTGCAATTTATTTTATTTGCATTTTTCCCAAGTTGTACTTTAAGTATTAATATCGATATATTGTCATGCCAACATTACGGTACATAGACAATCTAGACATCGCAATGTCAGATGTCATGAGGGTTATCCGACCGTAACGGCGTTTATAAACGAAAATCTTTACAGAAATGATATTTTTCACTGCTTTTTTGAGTGATTATAATACTTGGCGAGTTTTTTAAAGTATGCAACAACATTTGACGTGATGATTAATGTATAATTGCCGAGAAAAGAGTGATAATGTTTTAAAAAAGTGTTTGTTTACATGATACGACAAGTAAGTATGAATGCACTTTACTGTGATCTTGAAGCCGCTTGTCCAGCGTGGCGACTATGAGCATTTATCCCCTGAATGTGTGAGAAGAGAGGCTGATAACGTGACGTGACGATACAATTTGTATGCAGCAATGTAAAGTGGACCGTACCTATATTTATTATTTATATCCACTCAATTGTTGCGAGCTGTCAAACTTATTTATGTAAAATAAGAGTGGTTTTCAAATACAAAGCAAGTGAATGGTTATAATGATCGAAATACATATAAACATGGATTGGAATACTGACCCTCCTGTTGTACGCAAAACAAAACATCCAAGCAACGAAAGCGGTAATTTACAAGTATTATCAGTACAACTGATCAAAGTCTACGTAATTTATGTTCATCGCACGCCGCACTATACACATAATCCGCACTGCCCTTAAACTGTTTGTCACGTATGTAACGTGACTAGCCTGCTGATGCTTGAACGACGTAGGCGGACCGAGAGACGTCTTAGACCAGTGGCTTATACCACAAAACATTACAAGCTTACAATTCTACAAAATTGTATAAATTCCTATACAAAAAGATGACAATTTTCTAGAATTGTACGCTTGTAAAGTTTTGTGGTATAGGGGCCAGGAACCGTATTATGATATGAGTTGGAAAGTATCGGTAACGTTAGGTTTTTCTCGACACGTTCAACAGGCCATCGCGCTCGCTCCAATATGCCAGTGCGAGCGCGATAGAATGCACTGCGTAAGCATTACATTTTACCACAGAATACAAATAACGAGTACAGAAAACCATGTACGAAAACCCGTTTAAAGAAATAATGACTCTTGCAACGATACCATTAAGTTCAAATTCCCACCGCGTAGCGCTAAATGCCAACGCTAAATTTCACGTAGAAGTACTCTCTCTTTTTATCGCGTAACTCGTTCCCCGTAAAAATAAGAATGCTTTCTTTTAATAAATAATATAATCTTAAGATTTTATGACTAACTTTTTTATATTGTTTCATTTTTATTGTTCATTGTATAATCAATTCTCTGACAGCGGTCGAATTAGTACGTAGATATTCGACGAACAACATTCGCGAGTGCGCGACGTGCGTCACGTCACCGCTTGCCTTGAGGCCCTACTGATGTAATTCTTCGGGGTGGCACTGACAGTTTGAACCGAACGCGCTAGTTGGACAGGCCTGGTTTTACTCGATACGTTAAGTTTTACTTTCCAACTCATGGTACGGCTACTGTATCGGTAGGCTCAGAAAGAATAGAAGAAGTTAGTTTCCTATACATGCAATGTGGGTATTTAAAATATTTATCAAATTCTCATTATGGAGTATCCGCGACCAAAGCCCGACGTGTACTGCGGGCTTGCGCTCTGTAGAGCGGGTGCTCTACCAGATGATGAGGATCCTCTAAATGAATCGAAACATGTCGAGTAACTATCGACTTAAGTATTTATTACTTAGTTTTTACCGTTTCTACAGTAGTTTTCGTGCTAGTGGGGTAATTGATATTACAAACGATTATAATATTATCCTTTAACAGGAGCATTCCATGAAAACATCTACTTTTTGTCGCTTACGACTCGCTATGGTAGCTACCCTAATAAATAAAATATGCTAGCTGCTAGGAAACACTGTGAATCTTGAAGCCTTAATATGTTATTATTATGCCGTAACTCAGCTTACTAATTTAATTTCTCAAAAGTATTGAAAAGACAGTGTCGCTTACGACATGTTTTCATGGAATGATCCAACATTATGTATAATTATGAAGATTATCAAATAGAATCCAGTATTAACGTGTATGTGACTTTGTAAATATTTTTAAATTTTCTTGTATTTATATAAGAACTTTATTTCTTGTATTTAAATAACAAAACAATCTCCAACAAAATTTATGTTTCAATTTTGTTACAGTATTTGATCTTATTAGTTAGCATACCTACTAATAGCGATATCGGTATCAATCAACTATATTCATATTCAAGTAGAACTAAACCAGTTATAATACAAAACAGCCAAGGGAAAAATTTTACATACAAATTTAAACCTTATGCTTCAGATATTAGTAAAAACGTATACATATTTGTGCCCCCAACTGTATCGCACTAATCCTCGGTGCCCTTTGGCTGTTTGTCACGTGTGCCGCGTGTCTAGCCTACTGATATTTTTCATACGATTACATAAATAAATTCTACGAATGCGGGTGGATCTAAGAGCTTATACGGATATTTATTCAGAAAAAGTGATGGTTGATTTAAATTGAATTCATTACGATCAATACGAGTACGATCATGGATGAAAGAGGTCTCTGTCGAAGTAAGCATTTTTGATTCCAGATATTTCTGTTTCTTTTGTGTATAAACAATAAAAAAATCTAAAAATCATGTAATTATTCACTATTTATAAAATACCATAAACTTAGTATGTTTTGGTAGTTGAATAGAATTTTACTTTACAAATAAAATATCAAGCAAGAATAAAATGAAAAAATGTACCCTGTTTTAGAGCTCGTTAAAATGAAAATAAAATTACCTACCTAAAATAGACGCTCCGAATAAATTTACATTTAGGTAAGCGGAAACTTTATATGATGAGGATTGTTTAGGTTTCTAAACAAGAAAATATTTAATTAATCGAACACCCACACAGTTTTTCTATGTCTGTGTTGTTACTACTTAAAATTATACATGTAAGTAAACGATGTTTATTAATTATTTAGTTATGCATTTCGTTGAAATCTAGTTGATAAGAGTCAAAATTAGTAGGTGAATTGAGTTTGCGCTCTTGCACGCGGTTATTCAACGCAACAGAAATACGTAAAGGTGGATTGTCTGTAAAATATGAGTGATAATCGTGAAAGTTTAAATCATTATAAAGTTACCATTTCCGAATAATCTAGGGGGTTTATTTACTGTGTTATCACTTATCAAACTTTAATTAGCACAACTAGCATCAATGATTGCTAGTTGTGCTTATTTTTATTAGTTTCGTTAAATACTCGCGTGTCAATAACATACTGTAGACTTGTAAATCCAAATCAAAGTAAGAAATGTCTATAGGTGAATTAAGACCAATCGAGAGAATGCCCATTCTATCCCCCACTCTACGAAATTTGTTCGTTATACAAAACTTGATTCGTCAATATTCGTTGATTTCATAGAGTGGGTGATAGAATGAGCATTCGCTCGTTTGGTCTTAATTCACCTATAGACATTTCTTACTTTGATTTGGATTTACAAGTCTACAGTAGTTATTGACACGCGAGTATTTAACGAAACTAATAAAAATAAGCACAACTAGATCATTGATGCTAGTTGTGTTAAAGTTTGATAAGTGATAACACAGTAAATAAACCCCCTAGATTATTCGGAAATGGTAACTTTTCCTGTAGTAAATTAGGGAATTTAATGGGAACGATCCATCTTTACTCGCAATAACAAAGTAAATATTTACAGTTTACAAATCATAAAGTGTACCCACTTTAAGATTTGTAAACTGTAAATATTGCACCCCACAAGGTGGACTGATGACCTGGTGAAGGAGGCCTATGTTCAGCAGTACATGTCTTTCGGCTGACATGATGATGATGATGATAAATCTTAAAATCAACCGTACACTTCATCATCCTCATCAGCCTATGATAGTCCACTGCTGGACGAACGCCTCTCCTATTAAACTGTGCGTATAGACGCATTAGGAGGTAAATGCCCATAATCGCCACGCTGGGCAAGCGGATTGGCGATCGCAGTAATGTGTCTACAATAATGACGCTGCTGCCCATCATCAGTCGTTATCAAAAATGGTCAGTGACACTTGAATCCCTTAGTCGACTCTTACGACACCCGCAGGAGGAGTTGGGGTGGTGACAAATGTATTATTACTGCCGTCACCACGCGGCCCTCAAATGAAAAAAATGCTTTGCAAATGATCACCTGCATCGTGTTATTGTAGAGAGATTTTTAGATGCGTTGCTTTTGTCTGAATTATGTTACACTTCTAGAGCATGCATATGGGATGCGATGGAAGGAATGAGAGGTGAATATCACTATCTCATTCCTTTGTATAGCCCCATCCCTATAACTTACGTAAGAACTTACAGGTGTACGGCTGGCCTAAAGGTAAACATCGAGCAAACGATCAGATTTGCGCCGACAGTGTAGACATTTAATTTCCACAAATTGTTCTAAACAGGTGAAAAACCCAAATTCAATATACGACGAAAACGATTTCAGTCCAGCCTCACAAAGCGATCCTACTTCAGAGTGAAGTGAACCCTACAGGGTCTCAGTAAGGGTAAGTTTCGTCCGGGTAACCCTTGACCCGATATTGACATTTGAAAAGGCAAGTCTGGATCAATCTCGAGGCGAGAATGCAAATACGATTCTTTATTGGAGAAGGTCGGAGGGTCCAGATTGAGGTCCGCGCCTTTGTGGGTCTGTTAATGGAATAAACGCTTGACGGAACGGGATATAGCGGAATCCGAAGAACATGTATATTTTAGTTTTTGATGCTGATGTTATGTGGCTTTTGAGGTGTGCTCAGATGTTTCTTATAGCAGTTTAATCTGAATAAATGTATGTACACATGCTTTCGGTCATGATTTATGCTGTCAAAAAAAATATATATACAGGGTGGGATGGGACGACGTTCCTTCCTGCTACCGACCGAGTCTACCAACCATTACGATGAACTTTCAGTGTAGTACCAACATGGAAATATATTGAAAATAATTTAACCCCTCATACATAGTGAGTGATTGTTTAGTTACAGTTCAATATTATGGAAAAGTAAATTTTCCGTGTACGCTTTCGATGTTGGTCCTATACTGAAAGTTGATCGTACTTAATGGTTGGTTGACTCGGTCGATAGCGGGAAGGAACGTCGTCCCTTTCCACCTTGTATCATCATCAGCCTATGTTAGTCCACTGCTGGACGTAAACTGTATCCACCCTGTATATAAACTGCCATTGTTTTCCCAAACAAGATTTGTTTCGCGGGATATAATGGTACAGAATGATTATTTATTCACCGGCCAAACATGGATTAATTCAGAGGTCATATTGATGAACTTTTACCTTAGGTGCTTCATCCAAAACCAGAAAAAAAAAACTGATATTTCATGCAAACCCTATGATATTAGTAGGCGGAAATGTATGGAGCATCAGTTTTTTTTTTTCGATTCGGATGTACAAGTTCATCAACATGATCTCAGAAATGACCCTCTAAAATTTGAACTGTGAACAAAAAAACAACCTGTATAGTTGTAGTTTCAACAATTGTCAAGTTAATTTAGTTAATTTAAATTTTGCTCAGCACTTAATATCATAACTCAATACATTAACCCTCTTTTATATACTTCATATAATATTACACCCATACTAGAAAGTCACGCCATTTCAAACTAAAAGAACTCCAGGTGGAACAAAAAGTCACAAAAAGTGAACCCACTCAAATGCCTCTACGCCGTGTGCTACGCCGCTACGAGCGCTACGGGTCTACATGTCTACGAAGCTACGAGGCTGCTCACGGTTCGTTCGGCTGAAGACATTGTCAGCAAAACGTTTATCGGGTCATTGACTTTTCAGTTTCTTGGGTGTATTCTGTATTTTTTTTAAGATTTAGGATGACTTATGTGTGGATTATTATGATTTTTTGAATCAGTAAATAACAAATGTGTAGATACTTAAGAAGCCAGTTATAATATACTATAATAGTTTTTAATTAAGAGGCCTTACGAGTATGTACTCGTATTTACGAATTAAAATTTAGACGACATTTTTTTTGGAAAATTACAGGATAACAAGGAGGACAAGTAGTACGGTCAAATCGTATATTAAACTCGCAAAACATGTAGTAAAGCTGCATTTTTGGTATGTTGTTTAGACACCATAGGGCACTATAAAACCACATTTTGCAAGCAAAAAAAAGTTGTGCTAGTTACGTAGTACGTGAAAAACTGCGAAATTTACGGTAATTTTTCAGTTTCTGATTTTTATTAAAAAAACCTTACGTTTTTTGACATTATATGTTAGGAAGCGTTTCAAGATTAATAAATTTCCAACAAGTTGAGCTAACATGTATTACCGTAGGTCTTATAGTTTTAGAGATTTGCGACTTCTTAAAAGTACTCTTTTTTGTAAACTAACGCTATTTTGAGTTTTCCTAACGATTTTGGCTTAATATCGCCTCACCTAATTATGCTACGAAAAACATGCAATAATGACCTTATAGCGCACTTAATATTCTTTTGTTAAAGGGTAAAATCATGTCAGCAAACTTTGTAATTGAAAATAAAAACGCATAATTCAAAAGGCAGTAGGCCCGCTATCTAAGTTTTTCATACAAATCGCAAGTCGTGTTGCAAAGCTGCAATTTTAGTATATTATATAGGCCCTATAAGGACGTACAAAAATGTATATTACAAGAAATACAAAAAAACAATTTCGGCATAAGACGAAAAAAACTGAAAAATTATTGGACTTCTTTTACTTTTTGACGTTTAATTAAGAAACTATTATCTTTTTGATACTAATTGCTACAAAACTTAAAAAGAATATTAAATTTGAAAGGATTTGAGCTACCTTGCATTACCCTAAATTATATAGATTTAGAGATACGACATTTCAAAATGTGCCATTCATTAAGTTAAGAAAATAAATGCATGTTTTGAAGCCTCGTATACCCCCAACTATAAGACTTACAGTAATTGTTATCGGCTCAATTTGTTCCAAATTTAATGTAGTTGTTATCTACAATTACTTTTTTTTTCTTAGCGCGAACGTTTTGCCAATATTTAGTGAATAGCTTTAACGTAACCTAAAATTTGTTTAATTTTTGATAAAAGGGTACTTTATGAAATGTCGTATCTCAAAATATATATAACTTACGGTGATGCAACGTAGCTCAAATCCTTTCAAATTTAATGTTCTTTCTTAGTTTTACAGCAATTAGTATCAAAAAGATAATAGATTTTTAGTTAAACGTCAAAAACTGAAAAAAGTCCGATTTTTTTTCCGTTTGTTACGTCCTATGCCCAAACTATTATTTTGTTTTTCTTTTAATATGCATTTTCGTATGTATCTATAAGGCCTTTATAATATACCAAAATTGCAGCTTTGCAACTCGACTTGCGAATTGTATGAAAAACTTAGATAGCGGGCCTCCTGCCTTATGAATTTCGCGTTTATACTTTCAACTACAAAGTTCACTGACCTAATTTTACCCTTAAATTAAAGAATATTAAGTGCGCTATAAGGTCATTATGGCATGTTTTTCGTAGCATAATTAGGTGAGGCGATATTAAGCCGATAATGTTAGCAAAACACAAAATTTTATCTAGTTTACAAAAAGGAGTACTTTTAAAGTCTCGAATCTCTGAAACTATAAGACCTACGGTAATGCATGTTAGCTCATATTGTTGGAAATTTATTAGTCTTTAAACGTTTAATAACATATGACATCAAAAAACGTAAGGTTTTTTAGATAAAAATCAGAAACTAAAAAATGGCCATAAATTTCGCAGTTTTTCACGTACTACCCAGCTAGCACAACTTTTTTTTGCTTGCAAAATGTGGTTTTATACTGCCCTGTGGTGTCTAAATAACATACCAAAAATGCAGCGATACTACTTGATTTGCGAGTTTAGGGTAAAATTATGTACGATTTGACCGTACTAGGTAGTATAATCCTTTGAATTATTTATTTGTATAAATATGATAGACTGACTGAAATAAGTATGCTTGTATTTATTTTTAATTCTATTATTCCAAATAGAAAATAAAAGAAGCTTATGTGATGCAAATAAAAACAGGACAATGGACTGCGTTTATTCAAAGCTAAATATATTAAGTATTGTAGTTTTATTAAGGAAATGTAAAAATATACATCAAATCCAAGAAATAACGATGGATCAAATTCTCCTCTCTTTATATAGTCATACTTTGATATAAATTTAGCATTTTATGTTTTCATTTAAAGATATTAGAGGCAAAGCAAGAATAACCGTATTATAAAATAAAGGTAATTTTAAGATTTTTTTTTAAGAAAAATTGTTTGCCAACTAGCACTAGTTGACGGATCAAGTCTATTACATTTTTATAAAACTAATTATTATAAAAGTAAAATTTCAACCTTAGGTGCTACATAATTCTAAGCTTCCTTGTAATGACTATTTAAAATAAAATGATTTATCTATTTTACCTAGACAAAGTGTTTTATCAGTTTTTTGTTTTATAAGGTTTCAACTATATTTAATTTTTTTTTCATCCACCTCTTCCAAGTGTTTAATCTTAGATAATATTTTTCAAAAAAAAGTTTAGTAACTCGAGCGCTCGAGTAAAAAACTGCGGACCCTCAAGCCTCGAGGGCGCATTGTTCGAGCGATTAGGAGCGAAGAGCGGCTCGAGGCGGCAGCAAATCGCGTCACAGCCCAAATTGCTGGCCACTTCAGATGCGGATTTTATTGGGGTGGAAATATGAGAATGCTCGCCTATTTGGCAAAACGACCTGTTTATAGAATAAGGGACCTTTTCGAATGATAACTTGATATAAACGTGATGAGAATTTGATGCTTTCAACATGTGACACGATGTGAAAAAATTGCGGATGCAGATCACGTGCTGACGAGCTTGATTAAAGTTAGATTCAGTTTTTGTTCATCCGTTTACGTTTTGTAGTATTCGCAGCCTATTTCATGAATTGTGTTTTTTAAGTACGCTTTGTATGACACACATTATATATAAACACATACATAAATTCGGCTTTGCTGGTTTAAATTCTCGTAGCTATTTTAAACAATACTATATTTTATTTTGTCTGATCTTAATGCGCTGCTATTAAACCATAACATTAAGACAGGCTTGAACTTGCTTTTATCTCAGTTTATTAAAACATGCCTACCGTCCTAAATTACACACTTCTCTACATACGGTGCGCTTGCAGAATTCCGCATAAATTTAGCAAAGTATTCCTGATCATAACATTCATAACACTTAAAGACTGAAGTGTCATATAAACTTTTCTGTATTCAGAGTTAAAACTAATGTAAATAATTCATCTTTTAATGTATTCTAATAGTCTTTTTAATGTAAATGTGTACATATAGATTAAAAACGAAATAACTGTCGCTTAATAAAGTGCAAGTGAGAAAAAAAACATTTTAAATGAAAGAATTGCTCCTACTTACTTACTTACTTTTTACCTTAATATGAAAGTAAAACGTGGTTATATTATATGTGGTTTCTTCGCAGACGTCCTTTATCTGACATTGCTCACCTGCTTCCACTCGCATGTCGCGCGACAATATCGCGCCGACACTGCTTGCCGCGCGGCAGCGGTACGTTGCCGCGTGAACATCACCGCGGTACTGCGCTGCGCTGAACGCGCCGAGCCATAGCGTGCCGTTCGGAAGCGCGCCTCTGTAAAAAAAAAGTATGTTTCATACTTACGGCCTATTTCACAATATTCGATGGATAAAATTATCGCTATCTTTTTCCTCGGGCACATAAGACAGCTAACATTTTTATCTGAAAGATATATTATGTACACTCAGAAATAGTGAAACAAGCCAAGGTAACTGGGGGGAAAATTACAATATTATTCTAATGATTATTTCGACATAATAAATATTGTTATTACTGATTTAAGAGTAAAATCTGTTCGGAACTTGTAAAATCTGTTAAACTTGTTGTGTTACATTGTTCTAGTCCAAATTATTTTGTTTATTCATAAATAAACTACAGTTACATATAAAATAACAGTTTAGAAGTATAACTAAACTAACATAAAATACAATCTGAAATAAAAATAAATAAAATCTAAAATTTAGGATTGAATAAAAAACTAATATCATATTGTTATGGTTGTTATGAAAATGGTTACAGTATCGACCGATCTTGTTCTAAAAACGCAAGAAAAGGAATTCAATGATAATAAAAGAAAATCTTTTAATGCAATTTAATGTATAACGTTTGAAAGGAATAGTCCAACAAGCGTTTACATACATTTACTCGTATTTGAACAAATATTCATTAAAAAAAATATTATTAGCACCCATCACAATTTGCTTAATTTACATACCTTTAAAGTTACATAACAAATTAATAAGGCTCGTTTTAGCCGACGGCCT
>JALPQI010017423.1:0-21177 GCA_025490895.1 Thaumatotibia leucotreta | reverse complement strand
TTCCTAGCAGCTAGCATATTTTATTAGGGTAGATACCATAGCGAGTCGTAAGTGACAAAAAGTAGATGTTTTCATGGAATGCTCCATTAGCCCTTGATATTGAAAATTAATCGGGAATGTTTTAGCAAAATAAATTAAAATTGTGTAGTACCTACGTTCAAATGTTAAGTAGATTATAAGCCTAGAGCAAACTAGTTTTAAGATGTTTTACATGTTTTTTAGTTTACAGTGCCTTGATGTTGTAACTGTAATGCTATATAACTAATTTGAACAAAAAAATAGAATAAATACCAAGTTTTTAGTTAGGTAGTTATTCTAAATGTCTTTGTAGGCAAACTCTCTAACGCTCTTTTCCTTCTTTCCAGGTTTAATTGTGATGACTGCAGTGCTCCCAGTGGTAACAAAATGGCTGTAAACAGCCCTGGTGGTTACCCCCCCATATCACCCAAACCCCACACCCCCAAAAGCCCGCGCCATTTTGTATTCCCCCAAAAGAGCCCTTCAGTTGCTTCAAGCACCTCATCATCTGGATATTACACTCCCCAATCAGGATGCAGCTATGATAAGCACAATCAGCCTCCTAAATCCCCGCTAGCACATGGACATCGTAGTCCTATGAGCCCTAGGCATTTCAATTTCCCTCAAAAATCGCCATCAGGTCGCTCGAGCCCTTGCAATCCTCTCGACAGAAGTCTCCACTATTCCGCATCTCTAAAGCACGCTCGTCGAGAAAAGTCCCGGTCTCCAAAACCACCACCTGTCCACATACACACTAACCCTGGCTATGTGTCTCCCAATCGCACGAGAAAGCTGTACGGCTCGACGTCCACTGTCGGCTCACCTAGGCTAGTGACATCACCAAGCATTGTGTCTAGTCATACTGACGATTCAATGTACGCTATGCCAGGCACACCGTCCGCTATGCTGAACGACGCTGATGACGAAGCGACGACAACTTCCTCGAGGATCTGTCGTAAATCGACGTCAGATCTGACAGACATCACTGATGATACGCCTCAGACTCGATCGACCAGCATTAGTAGACCCTGTTCGCCTATGCGTCGTGGTTCCATGAAAGGGGGTCTTGCTTATCTGGCCAGCCGGAGAGGGTCGCGAGAGTCGACTATGTCGAATTGTGATTCCGTGGAGGATATTGGTCCATTAAACTTTCAGAATACGATGCGTGGGAGACAGAGGCGGACTTCGAATTTCTTAGAATTGCCAGGTGAGAAGTTTTATTTATATGACGTAGTAAATTACCTATATCTACCATAAATTTTATAATAGGTAATTATAATTTATACTAAAGTACATAGCTTTAAGAAAAGGTACCTAACGGGTTGTCATTGTCTGATTTACTTTTATATTAATAACATCTAAACCCCTCATGTGTCGCGAATATTTATTTCTAATAGTTTCCTCGTTACTGATCACTGCTTAGACATACGAAGGGTTAATAGATATGTACACGACTTTGCAACGAATAAATTGAATTGAATTGTAGTAAAATGTTTGATTAAACCTATTATCAAACCGCGATTAGAATGGGATTCGAAAGTACTGTTGACATAACAGTGTATAAGTCAATGTAGGATATATTCATAGTTATATTAATAAATTCATAGTTTGAGTGCAGAGACTTAAATACAAATAGATTAATTTATCACTCACTACATCTATAAACAACTCTTTTCTCTGTAAATGTTGAGTCATTTGTTGTGTCAACAGTACTTTCGAATCCCTTTCTGATTCCGGTTTGATAATACCAATGCTTGACAGAGGCAGTAGTGACCGATAAATAACCATTTGCCATAACTTTTATAATAACATTCCATAGGCGGTGTCATGTAGGTATATGACGTATCAATTTATTTATTAAATCAATGATGAGCACTGTTACAGTATTACATTTAACTCAAAATGCAAAAGTATGTAGACACATTAAAAAAAAACATTTTTTTTTATCCGACGGCCAGAATCGTTTTGACCTAGGTATCACATAATATATTGATAGATCAAAACCTAATACAAGTACGTGTATTAATATATGTTTTAAGGTAAGCTACCCTAGAGAATAAAGATTTAAAAAGTTCGCTTAAGAAAGTAGTTTAGCCTGGGTTCATGTGTTCTACTCCCAACTGTAACATCTCATGTACCATGATTGCAAATAAATGACATGAAATGAAATGAAAATCTTTCTTTAGGAATGTACAGTCGACGTCAAAGATATCATTACGGTTTAGGTACCAAAAATATATTTACACAACTTTATTGCCTTGACATTAAGGTCGTGTAAATATATTTTTGCCGCCTAAACTGTAATGATATCTTTAACGTCAACTGTGCGATATTGTCTTTACTACAAACGAATTAATAATCTATGCTACTAGTAGTCATCAATTTACGTAAAATATCCATGGCAGATTTAACTTCAAACATCAATTTACTACGTCATTGAATTACGCTTCCAACATTACCTATACTATAACTTATTTAATTAAATAATAACAATATTCCAATCAAACTCAACTTTGAATCAATTACAAATTCCTATATGAATATTCTATTTCGTTTAACTTTGACCTTATTGTAATGATTTTGCATAGATTCGGAAAGTTGGGACCATTAAATTGGCGTCATAACACTGCGCAACTTTTCTCATCATTTAACGAACTTCCCCTTAATGCTGGAAGTTTTTTAAGCACTTGTTCGTTCTGCGCCGTTTTGGAGTAATTTAGCGTAATTTGGTGGTTTCTTCTGTAATAAGGTCGTTTTAATTGAATTTAAAATTTTGTGAGACATAATAACAATAAATACTATTATCGATGACTCGACGATCATAGTCCCGATAGTCGTTACTGCGAACGGTTTAATAGCGAAGAGTCTCGACCAACATCTCAAGAGTCTCTCGCTAGATGGCTGGATCAAGGGTCAGATGCAGAAAGCGGTAGTCCTGGACACGGCGCGGATAGTCCGTCGGTTCCTCTCTCTGCGACCTTAACCACCGGCAGCTTGGGCCCGCCCCGTTGCCGGCGGCATCCTAGATTGGTTTTTTTTTATAAAATGTTTATATTTTGTATTGATTTTGTAGGTTATATTGTATTTTAATTCTATATTCATTTTATAAAAAAAACCTAAGCTAAGAGAAAAGTTAAATAAAGGAAATATAAATATAATTAAAAGGTTAAACTCACGCGCATTTGGTACGCGCCACGCTCGCAAGTCGCTTGGCGTGAACGCGGGCTCAGTGCTTGATAATGGAGACCTAGGCTCTCCAAAACATATCACGCGTAGTGTCTAAATACACGTAAGTTTAATCGTTTAATTATATTTATAAGTCGTTTTAATGTTTATTATAAATACATTTACGATTGGTTTCCGCCCTAATGTTCGCAATAAGGCTTGTTCACGAAATAAAGTAGCCATCGTAAAATCAGTCTCTACCTACTGTTACACAACAGTCCCATGTAGTTCTAACAGCCATGGGACTGTAAATTGATTCTTCTGTTTTATGTTTAACAATCCAATATCCAATAGCATTCGCTGAACAGTCGTCAAAATCAAATTAACTTCAGATAATGCTAAATGCAAAAGTTCAGGCCCAAAAAAGTGCGAACTTCCGAGACGAGTTCAACAATGTTAGACTTGAAATAGTTAATAAAAATTGTAGACACAAGATTCACACAATAGTAGACACAAGGAAACCAAACGGCCCAAAATGGTAAAATAAGAAGAAACACTACTTAAATCCAGAAGTTAAATTAAAAGTCCATAATTATGGAGACAATGATTTAAATATCAACCACAGCGTCCGAGAAGATAGGCAAAGAGCCCTTCTTTGTAATAACACCCCTACAAAGGTATAGTCTCATACAAAAATAAAAAGAATTATACAGCAATGGCTACTTTATTTCGTGAACAAGCTTTATGATAATTATTAAAACAAGTCTTGACCTGTCCAGTGGTGGAGCACTCCCGGCCGCGCGTCTGCTCGCTCCCCGAGAAGCCGTACAACCCTCGCATCTCCGACGACCTGTACCGGCTCCGGACCTTCTCCATCACCACCAAGGGAGGGGTCGTCAACTGTGGGGACTCCATCTGCAATCGCCGCTCGCGGTCGAATACGTCCGTCAATTCCACTAACAGCAGGCAAGTAACGAGGAGACAACCTTTATTTATTCAGATCACACCATATCATCGGCCTATATAAGTCCACTGCTAGACAAGGGCCTCCTACCTATTTGTAATCAGTAATGTGTCCAACTGTCCACTATGATGACGCTGCTGTCCGTCATCATTCTTCGATAAATATATGGTCGATGACACTTCAATCCCTTAGTCGACTCTTACGACACCCACGGGAAGAGTTTGGACGGTGAATAAATAATAATGAAGGAGCCGTGTGGTGACGGCAGTAAGAATACATTTGTCAATACCCCAACTCTTCTGGCGGGCGGCGTAATCGTCAACTTACGTATGGAAATATGATTGACCATTAATTTATTGAAAATTGATCATGAGCAGCGTTGTCTTAGTGGACTCACTACTGCTATCGGCAACCGGCTTCAGCATGGCAATTAAGGAGGTACCTTAATGCGTCCATACGCTTAAGCAAAGAGAGACCTATGTCCAGAAGTAAAATAAAAGAGGCTGATGAAGTGACGTGAAGAACTCCAGGTAATAGCAGGTAATTTGGACAACCCTTTTTAGATTTTCGTGACCGAATGGCAGAAAGCGTAACCAGTTGATAAACTCGTCACGACCGTCCGTAGGTTTTCCACATTTTTCCGAAACTAGTATAAGGACTACAATAACATACTGTCAAAACCTGATAAAAGGATGTATTCTGTGTATATATACCGCACTAAAAAATTCATACAAAAATAGAAAAAAAAAACAAAAAAGACTTGTTTCTACATAATTATGAATGGACTCAAGATTTAGAGCTTGTTCAAAAATCATCGTATTTTGGCGACTTTGACTTCCCACCCCTCCTTTCCCTTTTCGTGATATTTGGCTATCAATGTATTTAAGTATTTATTTTATATGTGTCTATCTATTATAGGTATACATATATCGTCGCTTGGTTGGTACCCTGATCACTGTGATCACAAGCCTTAGTTGTGAGTGTAAGATGTCCTAAGTATAAGTCATAATATGTCATGTACATAATTATGACTTATGACTGAGACGTCTCACTCCAATAATGCCTTCTATGGACTGATAAAGACAAAAGACTTGGAATTTACGCAATAGGTCAGTAGTGCGTCGAGTAGGTAGGTAATCGTTAATGTAAACCTGTGAACTCGTGGCACGGCTGCTGTTATTTTATAAAGACACCTTAATTTAGACTGTCTATTTTTACCTGTGACGAAACGAAGATATATTGTGTGTTGATTTACGCTCTCTTAAATTGATGATCCTATTTATTTTCAAACTCTGATCGAAATGTAACAAACAAATGAGTGATACCATAAAAACGCGTAACATCTTCTTTGTGCTATATTTACTGCCAATAAAAAGGTTGTTTATTCGTATCGGTAAATCAATTTTGTCACTAAATGCGCGAAATTTAAATATTCTGAGGGCGGTATCCTTTACGCCTACATTTTTTTAATCACGCCTTTTTTGAATTTCAAACAACAATATTGAATAGGGGCATGGGTAGGGATAAACTCTTTTCGTCTATTCATGGATATCTAATAATATAAAAACATGTTGTTACTTATATTTTAGAACAAATTCAAACATGGCTCAAGTCTCTTAATTATTAAATGTATTTTTAATTTTTCTGTTTAGATTATTAGTTTTTATTTAAGATAGATTTCTTTGTTTGTGTGTTTATTTCATAATTTATAATCACTACATAGTATAAAATAATGTCACTTTTTCTGTCCCTTTGTACGCTTAAATCTTTAAAACTACGCAACGGATTTTTATGAGATTTTTTTAATAGGTAGAGTAATTCAAGAGGAAGTTTTTTATGTAGGTATAGTACCCGTGCGCTAGTAAGTTTATACAATAAAGACAATTAAAAAGAGACCGTCATAACTATCATAAGCCACCTGGATTACGAAGGTACAAAACGTATACATGGACACCATTACACAATCTGACGCGCAGCTAATCAGATTAGGGTAGATTTGTGAGCGATGGCCGCTTCGCGTGCCGGCCTGACCTACATGCCAAGATGTGAAGTTAGTCACACCTCGAAGGAAAATGTCTCTGAATTAGGGTCACCCAACGCATTACAAGCTTTTTTATTTTCACCTAGCAATGTACCAGAGAGAAGCTTCCGAAATTGGAAATGTTCTCATGTAAATTATGAATTAATTGATGGGTACTTAGCTATAAAAGTTTGCGCCGTTTTGGGCATGATATTACACACGTGGTCGCAGGCAAGACTCTGCCTGCTTGCCTGCCTGCCTGTGAGTTTGCCTGCGACCATGGGTGTAGTGTCATGCCCGAAACGACAGGATATAAACTTAAGCTCATGCGATTAAGTTCCGTTTGACGTTACACTTTGGATTCATTAGGCCTGGTGATGGTAGCAATTTTCCACATTAATGTTTGGTCTGACCAGGGTGCTTAGCCAAGTTGCCAAACGCTAACGCTTAGTAGCGTATCGTAGTCTTTGAGGATTTAGTAATGGAGTCGGCTTCATATCGTTTCCCCTCTGCCAAAGACTTTGGCCAAGAATTTGTACATTGACCAAACTTGTTTATAAAAACTATTTCATTAATCGATTCTTTGCAGTCTTGTAATCGTTATATACCCGTAACAAGCTCCGTCAAAATGTCTGTATGTGCTATGTATGGATTCAAAACTCGTTCAAATACATCATGTATACAAAATATGCGATACTATTTCATATCTTGCCTTTATTTGTTTATATTACAACATTTTATTACATAAAATTGTTCAAGAAAATCAAGTACCAGCGAATCGATAGCAAAATCGGTTTCAAAAATATCGCACACAATTCGTATTTTCATTTTTGACTGATGGAGAAAGTTTGACATTTATTGTATTCTCGTATTTAAGGTTAATAAGGTCTACCCATCTTTAAATTTTGTAGGAAATATCAGACTTAGTGAATCAAGTAAGACAGAAGACTCTGCCTTGGTCTAATGTTAAGCTTATATGTAAGCCAATAAGGTTGAATATTTATTGCGCTTATTTGGAATACGTATTACGCGCGAAAATACATAGTGATGTGAACGTTACTCTTTATGACACAATGTCGAGAGTAGGTATAAAATGTCGAGATACGGACACTTGTGTTTACGTATATTAGTGTTCTCACAGTAAGTAAATAAAAACACAGTCTTATCGAATTCAATAACTTCATTTTTACAAGTGCTACTTAACGCTAGTTGGACCTATACACGGTGGAATTTAATCGGTGAACAGGAACCCATTTTTCTAATTCAGTAATCGATGGCGGTCACGTTTATGTAGTACTTAAGTGGAACCAAGTTTTTTTTAGCATAACAAATTTTTATGTTGAAATTAAACTTTAATTAAAATTTATTGTCACCCTACTAATGGGTTAATCTGAAAAGTTTAATACCTCTTTTCAAACTATCAGCCATGCATCGCTCTTATTTTACATAGGAATAGAGTCTATCGCAAAAATTAAAGCATGTGAGTGGTTATTATTGCTCATTTATGTTTTAAGTTTCTATGGCTGATAATTTGAAAAGAGGTATTAAACTTTTCAGAATAAACCATTAGTAGGGTGACAATAAATTTTAATTTCAACATAAAAAAAAATATGCTAAAAAAACTTGGTTCCACTTAAGTACTACATAAACGTGACCGCCATCGATTACTGAATTAGAAAAATGGGTTCCTGTTCACCGATTAAATTCCACCGTGTATTATCAATTGTATTTAGGTACTTACTAAAATATCACTAAGGAATATCAATATCACCGGCCTTATTGCAAAATCTTGTATGTATACGCACCTACGCACCTTGTACCTACGTACTTGTATTCAAATTGTATTCTTACGAGTATTCACAATTAAGCCTCAGTGAGTTTTACCCCAGTTAACTAAAACTTTCTTCATCATCATCATCATCAGCCTATGTTAGTCCACTGCTGGACGTAGGCCTCTCCTATTAACTATGCGTATAGATGCATTAGGAGGTAAATGCCCATAATCGCCACGCTGGGCAAGCGGATTGGCGATCGCAGTAATGTGTCCACTATGATGACGCTGCTGCCCATCATCAATCTTGTAGAATGGTCAGTGACACTTCAATCCCTTAGTCGACTCTTACGACACCCGCAGGAGGAGTTGGGGTGGTGACAAATGTATTCTTACTGCCGTCACCACACGGCAAAAAACAAAAGTACTAGTAAGTTTTGTTGTAGTAAACTTTCTTACTACAACAAAATAAATAATACTCGTATGTACACTCGTATGGACATACATTGTTTTCTTTCACAACCGCTAATTAATATTATAATTGATTTACGGATTTCGAAATGCAAGTGATTGACCAAGACTTTCCTTACAGTTACAGCCTTCGTAGTCAAAGATCGCGATAAACGAAAACATAATCAATTGAAGTAGGTTAATGGCAAGACATTCAGGCGGTTTTGTATTAAAATTGGTTGATTAATTAATAACTGTTACTAATTGTCTGTTTACTTTTATTTAAATACTCAAAACAACAATATAGTACCAAGGTGCACGTCAATCTATGACGTTTAGAAAAATATATCGATACGATAATCTTCAGACACTTGAAAGCCTTATTAATCGGTTCGATTACACCTACGTCGATAGTTTGAAATTGTGTCCGCATAGAAATTTTACTGTATTAGTGTGATAATTTAACTTAGTGTTGTGGTATTGTTTAAGTATGCGTGAGTAGTAACGAGAAGAAGAAATGCATTTGTAGTTAGATCGTTTACATGTGTGCTACCTCGTCCCCCTCGGAAATTGGCAGAATGTTTTGTTAGGAAAGTTATAGCGATACCGTCTCCCCATACTAAATCCTCAAAGATCGTAGTTTTTCCTGTCTGTCACTCTTTCATATTAGTGCGACAAAGATAATTAGCTGCCTTTCATTTACGATTGACGATTGAGCGTTAGCGATTGGCAACTTGTCTAAGCATCCTGATAATTTTTAACCCTATTCTTGTCAGTTTTTTAAATATCTTCTTCAGACGTAATACTAACAATTCGAATATTCGAACCCTTCAAATTTTTAATCCTTTTTTGTACGAATACTCGAAACATAATAGATTTTTTTTATTACCCAATAATTCGAATTTAGACGCTTTACAGCAACAATTGAATAACCGGAAACTTTCAAATTATTTGCAAGCCCTATTCGTAATCCATGTAAAGGCTACACTTGCCTCCAGATTTATTCATATTTATCTGCCCGATTCGATATTCGTATTATTTACATTGTCAAGCCTATTCTACCTTTGTTTGAGAAACCCGACCAAAGGTTATTACGTATTCAAGAATGGAACGAAGTTTATTTCATTTCGGGACAATCGGTCAACGTCGCTCGGTGTTTAATAAAAGAACACTGTTTTGCTGAGTTGGTATACAAATTTGAGTTGTCTCCGAATTTGAGATATAGTGTAGCCGTACGTAGGCCGTGTGGTGATGGCAGTAAGAATACATTTGTCACCACCCCAACTCCTCCTGCGGGTGTCGTAAGAGTCAACTGGATTGAAGTGCCACTGACCATTATTTTATAAAAGATTGATGCAACGTCATCATAGTGGACACATTACTGCGATCGTCAATCCGCTTGCCTAGCGTGGCGATAATGGGCATTTACCTCCTAATGCGTCTATACGCATAGTTAATAGGAGAGGCCTACGTCCAGCAGTGGACTAACATAGGCTGATGATGTGTAGCCATACCATGAGCTGCCGCTGCGGTATTAACGTTCGAGAATGTCTTATTTTATGCCGTGTGGTGACATTTGTCACCACCCCGACTCTTCCCGCGGGTATCGTAAGAGATGACTAAGGGATTGAAATGTTATCGGCCAGTCAGCCTCCGTAGCCTAGTCGGTTAGTGAGTAGGCCTACGAAGCTGGAGGTTCCGGGTTCGAATCCCGGCGAAGGCATTATTTGTGTATTTATTTATCACAAATATTTGTTCCTTGGTCATGGCTGTCTATGTATTTAAGTATCTGTATGTCTATCTATCTATTATATATATCGTCGCCTGGTACCCACATCACAAGCCTTAATTGAGCTTACCGTGAGACTAGGTGATTTGTGTAAAAGATATCCCAGATACCTATTTATTTATTATTTATTCTTTGACAGCTTGATGATTGTAACTAGCATCATCATAGTGAACACATTACTGCGATAGCCAGCGTGGAGATTATGGGCATTACGTCCAGCTGTGGACTAAGATAGGCTGATGATGTTATGTTATCTTGACAAGGCTAGCTTGACGACAAGTCTCAGATTGTGAATGAAATTTACGTTTCTTAAATTCAGAACTTTTTAGAAATGTACTCGTAATAACAGATTCATTTATATTTAATTTAAAATCGCCATTCATAATGGGTCTGAACCTCAAACTGCGCAAATTCAAAGAATCAAATTAAAGAATCAGCATTCAGGAGGAAATTATTCATTTTCATTCACTAGGTACGTATTTATAATTTAATAAGCTTCAAATTTTATTTAAAGGAAAATTTGTAAATAATGTATAGATAAAGTTTAGTCATGTAAATGAGATTTTTTTATTGAAACATGCTCATTTATTATCGGAATCGTAAGTTCGTCAACATGGCATTTAAGGCTTCTTTACAATTTGGACGAGAAAGTGGAGGCACCCTCTTCAGCCTCGTCACCCAAAACAAAATAAAAATTACAGTGAAGTGAAGTTTATACAATCTTTATTTTTTCATTTCATCATATTAAGTGAAATACGCGTGAGGTTGTGTAAAAGTATTTTCCCCACACTAGCTCGGAAACACCTACTTCCCTCACTAATTTCAGTGAGGGAAGTTGCATTTTAATCACTTGTGAAGGAAGTAAATTGACAGATGAACCGTGAAACGTTCAAAACCATGTAACGGCAAACGCTGGTATGATTCGCTGATTATTTTTTGAGGGACACCATGAAAATTTTATCATACACCAGATTATTTCATTTATTCAAGATAACAAATTAGATTTTTAGTATTTCATAAAAACCTATCGCAAAATCTTATCATATTGGACAAAAACCAGATAGTATACTTTTACATTCAGAACGCAACCCGCTAACACTGACGTCTTGTAGGGTAAAATCACCAATAGATGAACAGTTAAGCAACTTTCCCAACTTTAAATATTTTTTTCTATATGACGTAACTCAAATTCATCAATTTTTATTTTTTTATATGATTCCGCGTTTTATTGAGTTTAGAATAAGCTATTTTCGTGCCTCGTATTAAACTTCAGTAATTTTATAAAAATGATTATATTAAAAAAGGACCCAAAATTCCCAGTAGTTGAACAAAGTGCCCTATCACTGAACAATTTGACCCCAATAGATGAACCAGCATAATTGCAATATAGCGAGACCAATATATGAACGCCAAGGCTCCAATAGATGAATAGAGCATAGTAAAAATGTTGGTTTCTTAAATAAATTAATTTTATTTAACCTAAAGAACCTTCTTTTAATTAAATATAAACTCGGTGTACATTGTGTAACAATCTGATCTCTAAGAACCAAAGTTTAACTTTTCCTAAATTCAATCGTTCAATAAAATCAGTTGGTTCATGTTGTGGACACCGCATCAACGAAATGAACGAACTAAATTGATCAGAATTCATTTATTGGAATCCAACCCAAAAGATGAACCAGTAAATTTTCCTAGTTCACGTTTTGGACAGCGATTCTTGAGTTGAACAATCCCGTTTCCATACAAAAGTAAATTACTTTAAAACGTGTTACATGACAAAAGGGTCGTTCATCTTTTGGTCTAAAAATCAACTACAGAACTGATTGTAATTTTATATATAAATATTACATCTAGCTATTTTATTATAATTTACACAAGCATTTGAAAATTCGAGCCATTGCCCAAAAGTTGACCGTCGTTCATCTTTTGGCCCGAACACACAATATTGGAACCATAACTTGACCAGCAAATATCTCATAAAATAAATAAAAAATAAGAATTATTTATAATATACACAATAGAGATATTAGTCTAAAATCTATACTAAAGTGAATAAAGGAAATAAAAGCCATATTCGATTTTTTACGTAATTAAAAGCTTAAATTTTTGAGGGCTTTTCTTAATAAGGATCCCATATAAAACGCAATTTTGCCGCGAAGCGCAAACTCGACGACCGCTCACTGCCTCGTGCGTGGCTTAATTGTCTGGGAATTCGCATGCAATACTCAATATAGTGCTGCCGCCTGTGAAAAAAATACTCCCAGGCGTGTAAAATAATTCCTGATTTAATTATTTACATTTTTAGGCCTATCAGTCAACTTCTGGGTGGCAGTCATCTATTGGTGCTTTTACCCTACGTCAATGTTGCCAACTTATAAAAAAATATTCGAATGTACAGTATTTTTGTTAGTAAAGTTTCCTATGTAATAACTTACCAAAAAGTAGGCAATTTAAGTTTACCTCACACATTTTTTAAATGATTTATGTTTTAGCTGCCGGATATAGATTTTATACTCAAACATCATAGAAATTTTGACAATTTAATTAATGTAGGTAGGTTTCATTGTAATTATACAAAAAATCTAGTCATATAGACCTAGTCATTTACCAAATTAAATTAAACTTAAAAGTCTAAAATAGAAGAAAAAATTTGTAATCCCTTTACGACCGAGACAAACATTTTCTAAAACCTTATGAAAAATGTATGTAGATCGTTTTAAATTATCTTCGTATACTTGTAAAAAATAATTAAAAAAACGAATTGCCTTTTATCATTAAAAAAAACCGCATGCATGAAAGTGACGTTCAGGATCTATACGTAAATGCAAGATCTTGCAAATTAGTATGGACATGCATAAAAACATTAATAAAACACATTATTTATGAAAATACTTCCTATTATAAGCGATCTTATATTTTTAGGGTTCCGTACCACAAGAAGAAAAAAAACGGAGCACTCATAGTGTTAAGACAGTTCATTAAATTGTATTCTTGTGTATGACTCACGCACACATGCATGTATGATACTTTCTGTCAAACCTGAGTTGCAAATAAACTGTCGAAGAAGCTACACTTATTTGTTTAAATCCTATTCAACCAATTTCTAAAATCAACCTTAATCCAATCACCATATGGTCCAAACCGAACCGGATCGCTACAAAGAAGTTGGGAACTCGCCGGTGTCCGAGAACAAAAGAACCGCATTCAGAGCGATAAGAAGTCCGGCGCAATTGTGACCTTTGTACGGGAATTGCAATGTTTGAATTGTGAAGTTATAAGGTTTAATATTTATGTGGAACATTAGAGTGCATCGAAATAAAATTACGGTTGAACTTTTTCGACATTAAGTGAAGGATATTTACGTGACTATTAGCTAAACAAAATGTCAAATACGGAACAATTAATTCGTTTATTGCAAGATACGGCAACTATACTACAAAAACACAAATAAATCTCAAAAAATGCCCTAAAGCACGACTAACAAAAGGTTATCTCGAATCACGTCTGAAAGGCATAGAAGAGTACTGGAATAATTTTCAAAATGCGCATCAAGATCTTCTAAAGTTTACACCAACTGAAAAACGAATGGACATACCTTATTTAGTGAATGAAGATTACTACGTTTATGAAGACTTATATTTGTGCCTAAGTGGAGACATAAAAGACATGTTGTCGTCATTATCGAGTGTTCAATGCAATCATACAAATAGTGACAGATCTGTCACTATATCAGAGGAGAAGGTGAAGTTACCTCGCATACAACCACCAGTTTTTAGTGGCATTTATGAGGATTGGCCAACTTTTCAAGACATCTTTGAGTCGCTCATACATAACAACAGCTCATTAACCGACGTCGTCAAGTTGCATTTTTTGAAAAATAGTGTTAGTAGCGAAGCGCAAGCTTTACTTAAAAACATACAAGTAACGGACGCTAACTACACGGAGGCTTGGAAAACCTTGAAGAATCGTTACGGGAATAAAAGAATAATTGTTAATGCTATTATGAAAAGATTGTTTTCGCAAAAAAGAATTTACGCGCAAACTGCTAACCAAATCAAAACACTTTTAGACACAACTACGGAATGTTTGAGCAGTCTTACCAATCTCAAGGTCTCTGTCGATTCCTGGGATCCCATGATAGTGCATTTGACCGTGTTAAAACTAGATACAGAGACTCACAAGGACTGGGAAGAGTACTCGTTTAAGGGTACGCCTGATGACTTACCGACGTGGTCTGAATTGAAAACCTTTCTTGAAACCAAATTTCGTACCTTGGAATTTATAAATAATACCTCTTCGGCTGCTTCTTCATTTTCAAAACCGACCACGCAGAAAAGCTATCATTCAACGACACCAACGCCTTCTAGTAGCCACAGCGGCTCCCACGCAACGACATCAGCACCTTTAAGTAAAACATGTGTCAAGTGTAACGACAATCACACATTAAGTCATTGTAAGGGTTTTTCGAATATGGAAGTAAGTGAAAGAATTGACTACGTGAAAAACAACAATTTATGTTACAACTGCCTGCTCAGCGGTCATTCCGTGTCCCGATGCCGTTTGCCAACCTCCTGCCAAATCTGCCACAAGCGTCACCATTCACTACTGCACCTCACCAAAACCGAGAACGTAAAATCACACCTTAGTCAGATGGAGGAGAGTATCGACGATGAAATACAAAAGGGAGAGCCCGAAGAAAACATGTCTATAGCTACACACTTCGCAACTAGAAATTCAGATGGTTTATTGGCTACTGCACTTATTCCAGTGAGGGATGAAATGGGGCAAATTACCATACTGCGTGCCTTAATCGACCAAGGTTCAGAAGGGAATTTTATATCAGAAAGAGCAGTTCAGTTAATGAAACTAAGCAAGAAGCATATCAATGGTTCTATCACTGGAGTAGGATCAACGAAAACTTCTGTGGGCAGTATGGTAGAGTGTGAGATTTTATCAAGATGGGATGAAGATTTTAAACTTAAAATAATAACGTATGTCTTATCCACTCGCGTGACAACTGAACTTCCGTCAACAACATTCACCATTAATCAAGCCCATTGGCAGCATCTTAATGGGCTCAACCTCGCAGACCCGGGTTACAATAAACGAGGTCGAATAGACATGCTGCTGGGTGTCAAAGTATATGCACGCATTCTGAAGAACAATTTAATCCAGGGTCCTCCAGATTCACCGTGTGCACAAGAAACAAGCCTTGGATGGATTATCTTTGGAGACCTTCCCAGCAATTCTTCAGAAGATGTTATTGTCATGCACCACAATTTAAATTTAGACCTTCTGGTAAAAAACATGTGGGAACTGGACTCTGCAGAGAAACCAGAACTTACCGCCGATGAAAAACTGTGCGAAACCATTTATGCAAACACAACTACCAGAACAAAAGAAGGAAGATATATAGTGAAACTACCAACAAAAACAGAGAAAATTAAATCAACAGAAGGGGAAACCAAAGAAGTAGCATTGAGGAGGTTTAAGCTACTAGAACGAAAATTTGAGAAAGATGAAGAATACAAAAGAGAATACATCAAGGTCATAGAAGAATATTCAACACTGAAGCACATGGAAGAAGTCCCAGACACAGAAATAGAAAATCCATCAGTGTACCTTCCACAACACGCTGTAATTAGAAACGACAAAGAAACATCTAAAGTAAGAATAGTTTTTGATGCGTCTTCAAAGGGCACAAACAATATTTCACTGAATGACGAATTACTGGTAGGGCCACAGCTTCAGGAAGACCTGAGAAACATAATCATGAGATGGCGCATGAAGAAAGTCTGTTTCGTTGCAGACATACAGAAAATGTACCGTCAAATTTTAGTTACGAAACAAGATGCAGATCTTCAGCGAATTCTTTGGCGCAAATCCACAGGTGATCCCATTAAAGAGTACCGCCTGCTTCGAGTCACGTTTGGTACAGCATCTGCACCATATTTAGCGGTCAAAACGTTGCAGACAGTCGCGGAAGATGAAGGTAAACATCATCCTGTAGCTGCAAAAACGATAAAAGAAGATTTCTACATGGATGATCTCATGTCCGGTCAAGATAGCGTAGAAGAAGCAGTAGATGTTGCAAAGAATATTGCAACCATTCTTAAATGTGGAGGGTTCGATCTGCAGAAATGGTCTTCCAACAGCACCGACTTTTTGAAACAATTCCCAGCAGTCGAGAGAAGTAATAATGTTAAGATTGACATTCAACTCGATGGAACGGTACGTGCATTGGGTATCTCTTGGAACATGGGAGAAGACAGCTTTCAGTACAGTCTTGCACTACCACCGCAGCATTCAACAATTACAAAGAGGAATATTCTTGCAGAAACACAGAAATTATTCGATCCTTTGGGATGGCTGGCACCAAGCGTAATCCAAGCTAAGATGCTAATCCAGAAACTTTGGTTACACCGATGCAGTTGGGATCATGAAGTTGAACCTGAAATAAAAGAGGAATGGTTAAATATAAGAAACAAATTTAAACACTTAAAATTAATCAAGATACCGAGATGGTTGCATACTACTAAATTAAGACTAGACAAAACTACTGTACACGGATTTTCTGATGCATCAACAAATGCTTATGCAGCTGTTGCCTACCTAAGAGTTGAAACCGAAAATGGCGATGTTAAGACGAGTATCATAGCTGCTAAAGCCCGAGTAAGTCCAGTAAAGCCATTATCGTTACCAAGACTGGAACTGTGTGGTGCTACAATGCTGGCGAAACTACTGAAACAAATTAGAGAAGCCATGAGAATTCCTGAAAGTCAAGTATTCGCATGGACTGATTCAACAATAGTTTTGTCATGGTTAAAAGGGGACCCTAATCGCTGGCAAACTTTCGTCAGAAATCGTGTTGTCGCCATTCTCGATGACATCGGCGATAAATGGTATCATGTCACATCAGAATGGAACCCTGCTGATATTGCATCACGTGGTTCTACATTGCCAGATCTTATTTCACATAAATTATGGTGGAACGGCCCAGAATGGCTACAATCTGATAAAATCCCATTTCAAACGTCGAACACCACCACAGACCTGGAAATTAAAAGAAACATTCATACCAACTTAAAGGTACAAACGCATGATAACCATTCTATAATAAATCAATTTGACGATTTTGATAACTTAAACGAACTTCTGAAAACTATATCATACTGCAAACGGTTTCTAAATTACAAGAAATCTATAACAGCTAACAGTCACATTACACCAATAACCACAGAAGATTTACAAGGTGCATTGAAAATCTGTATCAAATTGATACAGCAACAAATATTTGATGATGATATTAATAGATTGCAAAATAATAAACATGTTAGATGTGACAGCAAATTGAAATCATTGAATCCCTACCTTGATGAAGATAATATTCTCAGGGTAGGTGGTCGCCTGAAGCATGCAAATCTAAGCGAAGAGAGTAAGAATCCTATAATTCTTGACAGTAAAAATCGACTTACCTTTTTACTTGTGGCTGACGCTCATCAAAGAACTCTTCACGGTGGACAACAATTGATGATGTGTTATCTAAGGAGTAAATTCTGGATTCTCAAAGTGAAGCATAACGTCAGATCAAACATCCACAAATGTTTAATATGTGCAAGACAAAACGCCACTGTCAAAAGGCAATTAATGGGAAATCTGCCTAAAGAACGAGTTACACCGGCACGCCCATTTCTAAACAGTGGTGTCGACTTCGCTGGTCCATATCTGACACTTATGTCAAAGGGCAGAGGAATAAGGACCTCAAAATCTTACATAGCTATATTTGTATGTATGGTCACCAAAGCTATACATTTGGAGCTGGTAGGAGATTTAACCTCGGAGGCCTTTATTGGCGCCTTCAGACGTTTCGTTGCACGAAGAGGAAAGTGCGCGCACCTCTGGAGTGATCAAGGGCGAAATTTCATCGGAGCAAATAAAGCCTTAGGAGATGCATTCGAAGAAGCTAAACTGGAGTTTGATGGAGAGATTGCCACCAAGCTCGCAGAAGACGGGACACAGTGGCATTTCATTCCTGTATATAGTCCCAATTTTGGCGGATTATGGGAGAGTGGAGTTAAGTCTCTGAAGTTTCACCTAAAGAGAGTCTTAAATTCGCATCTTACCTTTGAGGAATTCACAACTCTTCTATGCCAAATCGAGGCATGCTTAAACTCGCGCCCTTATGTCCCCATAGACGATGTAGAAATCACCGAGCCTCTAACACCAGGCCATTTTTTAATTGGCGATACACCAATAGTCGTACCCTCACCTACCTTCTCTGATACCAACACGAACATGTTATCCAGATGGCAGCATCTGCAAAAAATGTTAAATGATTTTTGGCATACCTGGCAACAAGATTATCTGTCAAGGCTTCAACAACGAACTAAATGGACGAAAAGAGAGACGGAATTCGATATTGGTCAAATAGTATTAATAAAAAACGAAAACTTACCTCCTGGAAAATGGTTGCTGGGTCGTGTAGTAGAGAAACATCCTGGAACCGATGGACTAACGCGGGTGTACAGTGTCAAAAGTGGTGAAACTATTGTTAAACGTTCTATCAGCAAACTTTGTAATTTCCCAATCGATATCTCTGATTGAACATAACACTTCTTGTTAATTATAATCTTAATGTTTATAAATGTAATATACTTGTAATAGGAATGCATTTCCGCTCTCTTGAAGAGAGTTTGATATTTTTATTGAAATGGATGTAGATACATATTTCTTTCCAATTTTGATCAGCAAGCAAACTTGGTTAAGAAATTATTTCGTATTCGATGTTCCATTGTATGAATTTCTGTTATTAATTTTGCATGATTGTATAATTTTATAAAAGGATAATCAATATCCTTTTGGTAGGCGGTATGTTAAGACAGTTCATTAAATTGTATTCTTGTGTATGACTCACGCACACATGCATGTATGATACTTTCTGTCAAACCTGAGATGCAAATAAACTGTCGAAGAAGCTACACTTATTTGTTTAAATCCTATTCAACCAATTTCTAAAATCAACCTTAATCCAATCACCACATAGGATCACTGGCGTGTCCATTTGTCCGTCTGTTACAACCGATTTACTCCGACACTACTACTGGGCAGATTGAGTTGAATTTTCGCACACCTATGTAAATTGGTGACCCAACGATGGATGTCAAACGTAAATAAATGAGTTTTAAATGTGAAAGCTACTTTTAGACGGTAAATTAGAAAATAAAAATCAAAATTTTCACTTCATGAGATCGAGAAGATAAAAATGTATTATCAATGCTAATAATAATATGATGAATGGATTAAGGCGACGATTTTTTGGAGTCGACGTGTAATAAGGTAATAACCAGTACTAGTTGCAATATATAATTTTACTGACTGGGAAAAACGAAAAATCTGTAAATTACATTACATTATACATATTCACACAAGAAAAAAAACGATATTTACTACACATTGAGTGTTCCAAAGTAATTCAACAATAGATTTAAAAATGTGAACGGAATTAACGGGTTTTAATAGCCAAACAAAAAAATGTTTGTGGTAAAATACTTAAAAAGCTTATGCTACAAAGTACTACGTCGTGCACAAGCAGAATTAGCAGTAATCTCGCACCTAGCTTTAGTGATGATGTGAAGCTTCCGAAGATAGACACAGCAAAGTTTACCGGAAACTATCAAGATTGGACGTCCTTCTACTATGTGTTTTCTTCATTCATCCACGAATAAGCAAAACTTAAGAAGAGTTCAAAAGAGCAACATTCATAATAGCAAGGCCAAAGCAATTCGAAAGATATTAGGTATGGACACCTATGGAGTGCCTAACAAAGATGAAAATACAAGATATTATTAACCCAGTTCCTTGGATACGCTAATTAAAATACGATGAAATATATACCTAACGAATTAGACGAAGTATGTAACCAATTCTTCAAAACATATGACTATCTTTCTTGGTTTCATTTTATGCGCAAAGACCGATTATGCATATCCGTGCAAATATTTATGACGAGCTCCGTCCGAACCTACAATTTTGTGCACTTATTATTTACGGGCATATTGTTTACACAAAATCACTTAATTTTATTCTAATTTGTGCTAAATAAAAACGTTTAACTCTTTAAGAGTAAGTATCACTCAATAAATAGAATGTTTGTTACCGCAAATATACGAAATTACGAACTTACATGTGCACCTACTCCCACCAAAATACATTGCCATCTTCAACGCTGTCTTGCGACTGACTGATGCGGCCGCCCTAAGGTATTTGCTAATTTTACGTGTCGGCTAGTGTCTGCAGATTCGATCGGTATAGGTTTGAGCTCGAAAATACAATTTACTTGGTGACAGGATTTTTGCAAAGTAATTTGCAGGATTATATCAAACCGGTCGGAAAGGGATTTATACAAGTTACAACATTAATTGATTTCATAACTATTACATTGATATTATAGTATGTTGCTGTAGTTAAATACTAAAAAATATATTTTGTTGTTATAGGTAGTTCTAGAACTACTCTAAGTTATTTAATAAATACTGATTTGTTGCATTGATTATTTTTTTTTACACGTTCGTAGCTGCTTCCTCGCTTTAGTGTGGGGAAAAATGTTGTGTTGCACATGGGAGCAAAGTTTGTTTAATTATCGTGCCTTGAAACCCTCGCAACGCTCGAGATTCCATTTTTAAACCACTCGCTTCGCTCGTGGTTCAACTATGGAATCTCTCGCTAGCTCGGGTCTCAATATTGGTACGATGATTAAATAACCACTTTCCTCCCTTGTACAACAAATAACTATTAAAGGGGGAATAGTTTTTGTCATTATCGTTTAGCTTTGAGGATTTAGTAATGGAGTCGGCTTCATATCGTTTCCCCTCTGCCAAAGACTTTGGCCAAGAATTTGTACATTGACCAAACTTGTTTATAAAAACTATTTCATTAATCGATTCTTTGCAGTCTTGTAATCGTTATGTACCCGTAACAAGCTCCGTCAAAATGTCTGTATG